>CABFWB010008601.1:0-17076 GCA_902151455.1 Timema bartmani
ACATACATACATACATACATACATACATACATACATACATATATACATACATATGTAAAGGTAGAGTGTAAGTGGAGCAAAAGGAAGGGGTAGGTCAAGTAATACGTGTCTAAATGTTGTAGATGAATACGTGAAAAAGAGAAACATTAAGAGTTTTAAGAATAAAAGAGCATGTATGACTCGGTTTATGCTGCAAAAGTACTGCTCTTAGTTCATGTTTCCTGCGATCTCACCTTAAAAGCTGTCATATTTGTATTCGCGGGACATTTAGGACCTTCAAGTCCACCATTTGCTGAAATCTTAAAATTAGTAATTCCTGTGCACAAACATGTGTACCTCAAAGCTGGAATTTTAAATTTTTGATTAGATTTTTTTCTAAATTTATTAAGAAATTCGGTCGGAAGAAATAGAATGAATAACATTTTTTTTTTCTGTTTGAAGCAAAGAAAAGCGCGGTGTGGCAATGCATTGCGTAGTTACCACGGCCAACACCAATGCCAGATACTTCTGCTAGTGATTAATATAAAGATTTTTTATTTTTGCTTGACTAACTTATCTTTTAAATGGAAATAGGCCTACAACTTTCTGAGAGGAAACAAGAATTAGGTAAATAAAATATCTATGTATTTTCATATTTTGCTTTTAATTGATCACCTATTTAAATTCAATTAATAATTTGTTATTACTATGTGTTCTGTCTTTCAACAGGTCTATTCCTTTTGTCACTGAACTTAGACCGCCAATCCAAAATTTGAATTCTCCTTTCTAAGCTCCTCTTTCCCTCAACCTTTCCTTCTACGATATTGTGCAGAAGACAGTTCCTCCCAAGGATGTGTCAGATACAGAGCCTGTACTCAAATTGTTTTAGTTTTGTTCCACCGCGTCTAAGTGTCCTATCGGTTTATACACAATTACACTAGTTGAAGAGGGGTAAGGAGGGTAGAATTTTAGAAGAAATGTACTAGCATTTGAGGGGTGTAATTGTTGTAATTATATTATAAAACATGCTTTGCTACACATAATGGTAAATACAATGTTAAAAACATTATGGTTGGTCTATTTTATTTTAGTACCGCGTCTTAATACTCGTTTGGGCTATACGCCTATGTACTAACTATGCTAATGATTTTAGAGATCAGAAAGGCTTTATTTAGATAAATTGTATCCAAATTTGCAGAGAGAGAGAAAGAGAGGAAAACTATTTTGGAAAAACCACCCTTAATTCACCCGATTGAGATTAGAACCTCGATCTCCCCGTCATAGGTGGTCTAGTCCATTGTGAGAGTAGCGCCTTAGACCATGCGGCCACCAAAGCGAGTTTTTCGGGTATCTGTACTTTCATTAATCGATAGCAAAATAAAGCCAGTAGTAAGAGAATAATATATAAATAATGTTATCATTACTATCAGAAGTATGTTCAGAAAAAAATTACATGTTTTAACACATTTTGCATTGAACCGTCGATTGATATTTTTTTAATAAAATAGGCTCGCTATTAGCTTTTTGAGGGTAATATTTTAAATTATTTATAAAATACAAATAAACTAAGTAGCTAAACTGATATTAATGAAATACAGAACGGTTGGTATCGATACTAAAATACCTTTTGTCGAAAGATCATTTACTGATCCATACTACTTTCTTCTAAACGGTCTATATCTGTAAGACCGTTTCACTCTTAAATAGCAGTACAAGCCCATACATAGTTTCTGATACAGGTTCTTATGGACACTTACCGTCTCTCTCTAACCCATTTATTGCCTCGTTAGCGCTGTCCTTTTTATACTTGGGGAGTTGCCACTTTGTACCTTGAAATAAAACAGTTATTTCTATGGAAGACGCATGCTATAACTATCTAACATTTGAAGGCTCAGGATTGTATCAAGAGCTGTAAAGGCCCCGGGGGTGAAAAAATAGCTAAAGAGTCCACAAAATAAAAAAATAAAAAAATCTTTTCAACGTTTTGACATTATAATTTTTTCTTAACAAAATTTACTTTTAAAATCTTAATGCTAAAGATATTATTTAAATAAGGAAATATTGTCATCATAGTAGGATTTATTTGTTTAAAACTTTTTTTTATAGATATTTCGTTATTGCCAAAACTTTTGTAAAATGCACTAAGAAAAAAACCAGATTGTCGTACTTTAATTGTGTCCACACCAAGGTTTTATTCACAGGTGTAATAGTATTTTATATTTTTTTTAATCTTACTAAAGTGGGCGTGACTCGTAAGCATTCCATATCATCCGAAGGCTCAATGCCAGTTCTGAAGTTGCTCAGCCCGAGAAGAAAACTCGAAGAACCGACAAGCGCCTAGTCCCCTTTACTCTGTCATTCTTTCTCCACGAGACAACACTGTCGGTTCAACATTCTCCCTTCCCCTCCACCCTTCATCGTTATCCATGATGGACGTGCGCTCGGTCAGCCAACACTCGGCAGCAGCACTAGCTGGGCCCAAATATAGATTCTAATTTGACTAATATCTTAAGTTTTTGTGTTGGGACCACAGGATTTTATCACGAAATTTTTATCTTACAGCTCATAGCTAGGACCCTATGGTTTTAATTTAGTCTAGTTCTCCATATGTCTCTGGTGAAATGAAGGTGTTTTTTGACAATTTACTTTTTTTTCTCATTGAGGAAATAAAAAAACAAAAACATAAAACCATAAAATCCAAGAGAGACTTTTAAATTTGTTGGATCTTTTTTTCTTCGACGTACTCTCCTATTAATTGCTGATAAATTAGTTCAATAAGACGCACATGTTTCGGTATATCTTTCGATTAGTATGGTGGCCTCTTAAGGTGGGATGGACGGGGACGCGATAAAAGACCAGTGTTTTTGCATTTTTTTTTATAGCAAAACATTTATTTGTCCAAAATAAATAAAATATTGCTTCACTAGCAACATTTAGTTTACTTTTCGTCACATGGTGATATCAATTGTTGAATATCTGTCAAGGGTGTCCTGGAATTTAATGACAACTTTTTCTGTTCATTTAAATAGTTTCTCATCTAGTGCCGCTATGCTCATGACTGATATTTAACAACTGTTGATATCACCATGTGAAGAAAATTAAACTATATGGTTGTAATGGAGCAATATTTTAACTAATCTTGGCAGAAAAAAAATATTTTACCATAAAAACTGCAAAAACACTTACAGTTTCTCGAGTCCCCTACATTCCCACCTTAAGGCGATTGAACTTTTTTATTTGACGTGGAAATGCATAGCTATGAAAACAAACGGTTATCTTCAAGAATGTTTATTGTTTTGCAATTTTATTTTCGGAAACGGTTTGTTCAAGAATAGAAGCATGTTGATTAAGTTATACTTTTTATATATATACACACCTCCTCTATAATTTTAACAGTGATCAAATATAGATAAAATTGAAAATTTTCAATAGAAAACTGCTGGCTTCATAACAAAAAATAAGAAAATGTAACAGTTAATAAACATCGATACATTATCTTACAAGGGGTGTTGAAAATATTAACATAAAAACTTCACTCGTTCTCGAGAAAACTGATATTTCCAAACGTAGGACTTTTCCTCAAGAGATCTGTCCAGTAGCTAGCGCCATCTACAGTTTCTGTGATTCATCTCTTCTTTTTGGCGCGGAAGGATACTTTGGTTGGTTGTGAAGCCACGCCAAGTCTTTCACCCTCCCGCCCACCATCCCACAAAATAGTTTTTAGACTTGCACTCGACAGGGTGAAGGGCCTTAAGAGAATTAAAAATATTATTCTTTTCCTTTTCTAGCTTCGGCGGTGTCACGACTACCCTTTTCATTCAGACCACTGGGTGTTCAGTTAAGGAAACCAACTCACCCCACTAACATTTTTGAAGAAATCTTGCTATGATCATGGAGGAGAAACAATATATTATAAATACAACATTTTCTAGTACATTGAGAAAGGTGTTAATGTACGTATATATTCATAGTAATTATCTTTAAAGTTTATTGTTTGAATAAATGTTAACCTTATAAAATACTTTTAATAATTTGGAATGCTTGATTTATTCATCTTTGAGGAATCATTTCAAACTACGAATGAGTTTGTCCTTTATGTTATTCATTTTAAATGTCCCTATCTAGGATTGATTTTTGAAATCTAAGTATCTTATAATTTTTTTACAAATTCCCTTTCTCTCCCTTGTGTGTTCTATATTCTCTCCCTTATGTGTTCTATGGTGTCCTCTTTTAGGAAGTTGTGTTGTGCGTTTCACACTCCCTCCTGATGAGTTTCGATAGAATGAAACTTAGGTCGGGGGAATAGGCGGTAACGATCAATTTTATTCAAGAGGTAGCCATTACCTCTTTGTCCAATGGCAGCAATATCAAGTGTGAATTGTGTTCTTCTTTTCATTCATTGTAAAAGCCATATTGTGATCGTCCCTTGTATATGTTTCTATCCACCTTTCCTATACCTTCTTCCAAACAAATACAATTACCTCATAAAGCGAAAGAGGTTTTCCTTATAGAGGTATGTAATAAATTAAATAAGAAATAGAATTGTTCATATTGGTAATATTTCAAAGGGGCTTGCTTTATCCATCTACGTTAGTTACCTGCTACCTGTAGGCATTTGAGTTTTTAACCCCTGGATTAAGCTATCTGGGATCTTCTTCTTAACAGTATGTTCAACTGTATACGTAAAGCCGGAAGACCAGGGCTCAAATACATATTCGGGTATCATTTTTATATATTTACAAAATTAATAAACACAGTTCAAATAGTATTACATGTCACCTATTTAATACACCTAATTAGACTGGAAGAGACAGCGTTACATTAATAAATTTTTTTACATTATGATCTTAAAAATCTGTTTCGGTTCTCCATTTTTGCTAATTTTAGGTAAGAGCCGAGCCGAAACTAGGATGTCCGTGAGATTTAGGCCGGGTAGCATGAGCTCGGCATCACCTGCAGCACAAAACAGTTTAGTCAACTTACAGGACCTGCTTCGGTGGCCGCATGGTATAAGGCAACACTCTCGTGTTAGATTAGACTGACCGATAACAGGGGGGTTGAGGTTCGAATATTAGTCTGATGTACCAACAAAATTGTTTTTTCCTATTTCTCTCTCTACGCAAATGTGGGTACACTTCCTCTAATTTCAAACTTCATCACCCCTAACTAATTAGTGTAATTAGTACATATGTGTACAATCCGATCGGGTAGTAGGATGTGGTGCTAAACAAAAGTAACTTACACAATCAACCACTCAACAATAGTTGGGTCCCTGTACGAACAAAAATACTTCCAATCCTAATAGGTATAGACGCGAGCTTAAATTTACTCTGGCGAAATAGGAAGGGGGGCTTCAAAATTTCAAATTCTTTTCATATCCACAGGTTTTTTCAGATTATATACGATCATACAAGCCCTAATTAAACTTGTATGTAGTACTTAGTTCAAGTATATATTTTTTAGTTTTTAGCACCGTCTTACTACCCGTTCGGGCTATACATTTATGTAAAAATTAGGCTAATGGTTTTAAGGATTAGGAAGGTTATATCTAAAGAACATCTGCCTGCATTTTCGTGAAGGGAGAGTAGAAAACCATTTTGTAAAAACCTCCCTCAGTACACCCGATCAAGATTCGAACCTCGATCTCCCCGTCATCAGCAGTCTAGTCTACTGCGAGAGTAGCACGTTAGACCACGTGACCACCAAGGCGGGTTAGTACACATATTTAAAATAATAAACATTTTTTACATAAACATAATATGTTTTCATAACTTTGCTTATATTTCCATACAGAGCCATCTTCATGAAAAGAATAGTGTACCAGGAGCACAAAAAATAAGTTTGGGAACCACTGATCTAGAGGGTAGGGATGGGATGGTAAAATGGAGGAAGTGCATCCACGTTAGTGTGGATACAATTAGGGAAAACCACGTCTTCAATGCACTGAGCTGGGATACGAACCCCGTCCAATGGCGACGAAGTAGAGCTCTCTGCCACCGTTGCGGATGGATCTTATTCAAGTTATGGGTGAAATATGTATGTACTAACTAAGATCTATATTTAGTAAAGGTGTGCAAAGGTCAGTTTTGAAGTGAAGTCGAAGTGAAACTCTAAAATATACGAAACAAAGTTGAAGCTAAAGTTGAAGATGAGATTTTTGTTTTCACACAACACTAATTTTAATCTTAGACTATCCGTTGAGTGCATCTAGGTTAAGTGAGAGGCTTAGCGAAATAAACACAGTACAGAATTTTTAATTTTCTCTGACATACCTGAATTTATGCTCACGTTATATATATATATATATATATATACAAAAGAAAAGGTAAGTGTTTTAGCAGTTTTTATAGCAAAACTTTTTTTGGTCAAAGTAAATAAAGTATTGCTTCAGAAGAAACATAAGTATTTTTATTTTCTTCACATGGTGACCTCAACAGTTGTTGAATATCTATCATGATCATAGCGGCATTAGATGAGAAACTTTTTAAACGAAAAGACAAAGTTGTCATTAAATTCCAGGACATCCTTTACAGATATTCAACAGTTGTTGATATCACCATAAGTAGAAAATTAAACTCTATGTTTCTAATGGAGCAATATTTGGTTTATTTTGGACAAAAAAAGTTTTACTATGAGAATTGCAAAAAACACCTTTTCTTGCGTTCCCTACTTCCCCACCTTAATCACTAGTGAGTGTTAAAATACTGTTAAATAGTTGTTTTAAAAATTATTTTATTTTTTTGTTATTTTACTATGGATGTATAAATGAAGTGGTTTTGACTTTCCACGTCAACTTCGACATTTCGAAGCTTCGCACACCCTTAAAGTGTAGTATAGTATTTAGAAACTCACAGTTTTTAAAATCAATTCGTCTCTCCCCTGTAACAGAGAAATAAATTAAGGTTAGTTCTCCTCTCACGGCATGACATGCTACAGCGCTCCCCAAACTGTGGCACGCGTAGCCTCAGAGACACGTGAAATCACAAGCTTTTTAGTCATAGAATAATTTTTTGATAAAAGTAAGTTTGATAAATAAAAGATTTAAAAACTATTCTTTACCTTCGTTACGGCTTTGTTTAGCTTACCAATAATACTATTTTTTTCACCGCGTCTTACTACCCGTTCGGGTTATGCACTCATATACTAATTACGCTAATGGTGTTAGAGATTAGGAAGGTTATTTTATAGGAAGTGTACCCATATTTGCGTGGAGAGAGAGTGGAAAACTATTTAGGAAAACCACTCTCAGAACACACGACTGAGATTCGAACCTCGATCTCCCCGTCATCGGCAGTCTAGTCTACTGCGAGAGTAGCACATTAGAACATGCAGCCATTGAGGCGGGTATATTTATTAAAATTTGGCCAAGACCTGTTAAATACTTTACAAGACACGGGTATTTATTTCCTTTAGTATGAAGAGGTGGAAGGGATAAGTTTATTAGGTCATGGCACCCAAAGGGTTATGCGACTGGCAACATTTGTGTAAACACTGCTAAAGCAGGAGACTGGCAGGAAGGTCCATCTAGAAAATACACACATATTTGTTTTCAGTCAATATTATTATTATTATTATTATTATTATTATTATTATTATTATTATTATTATTATTATTATTAGCACCGCGTCTTACTACCCGTTCGGGTTATACGCACTNCGGTGGAGGCCTGGCATTCCTCACATTCACAAGTTGTGATTAATACACGTCTTGTCAGAGGTGAAGGAAGGGTTTGGCAATCAGATAAATCTGTGCCGTGACCGAGGATTGAACCCCGGACCCCCAGCACAGAAGTCTGACACCTTACCCCTAGACCGCCAGGTCACCTTTCAGTCAATATTGATAACATTTTACTATATTATTATTTATTTATTATTTAGCACCGCGTCTTACTACCCGTTCGGGTTTTACGCTTAAGTACTAATTACGCTAATGGATTGGAAATTGGGAAGGTTGAATTTAGAGGAAGTGAACCCGCATTTGCGTGGAAGGAGAGTGGAAAACTATTTAGGAAAAACCACCCCCATTTCACCCGACCGAGATTCGAACCTCGATCTCCCCGTCCTCGGCAGTCGGGCTTTACACGACTAGCGCGTTAGCCAACTACGCCACCGAGGCGGGTTTTACTATATTACTAGTTTTATTTTAAAGGTGTTGATTTTGGTATCGTATGGTACGTTTAACTGGTAGGGACATGACATCAAGGTTCGATCGCCTTTAGTGTAGACTACTATCCGCTCTGGTGGCACAGAACGCTGTTCTAAGATACACCTATGGAGGTTGTCTACGCGTCGTACCAGTAATGAGATGATGCGATGAAAATGATTATGAAGTTGGAGCCGGTGTGAATCTTAACCTAACTTAAGCCTAACTGACCAAACTATGGTGAGAGTTGGGATCATTCCCCTTAAGAGAAAATTACCCAAGGTACCCAGCCGGGAATCCAACCCGGGACCCCTAGTCTCGTAGCCAGGCGCACCGACCACTACACCGTGTGGCCAGTTAAGGTATTGATAATATATATCAAAAGTGACAGCTGAAGATATCACGATTTGACGTATGAAAATAGTTTTCGCGACTGCTGTAACTGGCAGACACGGTCCTATCTATCAAAATACTACTGTAAAACTAAATGTTCTCATGAGGGGTTGTTTATCCACCAAATTAGCAACACCCTGCTTAGATTGAAATGAGATAAGACACGTTTAATCTCCTCCTTCTGAACTCTCCTGTTATCGAAGGTAACGTAATTAAGTAATTTTTGTATTTTTATTTTAAAATATTTTATATTTTTATACACAGGTGAGGATTCGACAGTAGAAAACTTAACAGGTTAAAATCTTAGATATAAAATTAATGTTCTTAAAATTTAATTTTTTAAATGACTAGGTTTAACATAAGTGTTATTAGAGTCCACCAAGTGCAATTGACTAACTATCTGGTCTTAAGGTGGAAGTGCAGTGAATGCGAGTTAAGGTGGTGTGGAAGGGTACGAGAGAAAAGGTAAGTGATTTTGCAGTTTTTATGGCAAATATCTTTTTTTTTTTTGCCAAAATAAATCAAATATTGCTCAAGTAGAAACATATAGTTTTATTTTATTCATGTGGTGATTTCAACAGTTGTTGAATATCTGTCATGGGCATAGTGGCATTAGATGATACACTTTTTAAATGAAAAGAAAAAGTTATAATTAAATTCCAGGACAACTTTGACAGATATTCAAGAAATGTTGAGGTGACCATGTGAAAAAAATTAAACACTATGTTTCTATTGGAGCAATATTTGATTTATTTTGACCGAAAAAATGTTTTGCAATAAAAACATAAAAAACACTGGCTTTTTCTCACATCCCTTTCCATACCACCTTAAGGCCAGTGTTTTTGCAATTTTTATGGATTTTTTTTCCCAAAATATATAAAATATAGCTCCCATAACTACATTTTAATTTCTATACGTAGAAATCTCAACAGTTGTTGAATATCTATCATGGCCATAGTGGCATTTGATGAGAAGCTTTTTAAATGAAAATAAAACTTTCCAGTCATATTCCACGATACTTATGATTTGTATATTAAAGAACTGTTGAGAGTCCAAAAGTTAGACAATTCAACTTAATCTTTATATTAGACAAATATTTTATTTATTTTGATTAAAAATGCTTTTTGATATAAAAACTATAAAAATACTAATATTGACTCGCGCTTCCTTCCAACCCACTTTAAATATTCTCATATGGATTTGATTTTGTTGAAATTAAGTGTTAAATTTATGGCCTGGGGTTTGATAATTAGGTTTGTCCTTAACAATGTTGGTCTAATCCACTAGTAAACGTAGTAAAATTTCTAAAAAAATATGTACAAATAATTTCTTTTTGGAATTGAAAAAAAATAAATATAATTTTTGAGGATTTTTTCGAATCCTCGAATCTCCTTAAGGAAGTCCTCACGACTGGACTGTTACCTGTGAACTTCAAGGCGAGGTCTGTGAACGTCTTGTAATCCTCCAGGGTGACGTAGTTGAGTCGGTTGTCTGGTGCCACGGTAGGGAGAGACATCTGCTGGGAGAACTGGTTCCTGTTGATACGCACCACTAGCACCACGTGGCCTTCTTTCTTCAGAGACTTGATGACCAACTTACGATCCGTGGCGGAGGACCCGTCCGTGATGCACACTAGCGGAACATGGCGAGACACCACAGACACAATCAAATACGGATACTTTTAAAATTGTAGGAACAGACACGGTCAAAGTTTGAACTCTTGATGACACAGGGAAAGTAGTGGACCAAGAGCTGCTCACCCATGATGGTTTTTCTTCCAGGCTGTTTGTGGATGATCTGATCCCTGGCAAGTTTGAACCCTTGCTGACCAAGGGACAGTAGTGGGCAAAGGTTTACTCACCCATGATGGTTTTTTTTTGCCATGCTGCTTTGGGTTGATCTTATCTCTTACAAGTTTGAACCTTTGTTGACCCAGAGACAGTGGTGGACAAAGGTTTACTCACCCATGATGGATTTTTTGCCAGGATGCTTGTGGTTGATCTGATCCCTGTCAAGTTTGAACCCTTGATGGTCTAAGGACAGTGGTGTACAAAGGTCTACTAACCCATGATGGTTTTTCTGCCAGGCTGCTTGTGGTTGATCTGATCCCTGTCAAGTTTAAACCCTTGATGGTCTAAGGACAGTGGTGTACAAAGGTCTACTAAGCCATGATGGTTTTTCTGCCAGGATGCTTGTGGTTGATCTGATCCCTGGCAAGTTTGGACCCTTACTTTCTAGGAACAGTAGTGGACTAAGGGCCACTCACCCATAATGGTTTTTCTGCCAGGGAGCTTGTGGTTGATCTGATCCCTGGCAAGTTTGGACCCTTGCTTCCTAGGAACAGTAGTGGACTAAGGGCCACTCACCCATAGTGGTTTTTCTGCCAGGCTGCTTGTGGTTGATCTGATCCCTGGCAAGTTTAAACCCTTGCTGACCTAGGGACAGTAGTGGGCAAAGGTTTACTCACTCATGATGGTTTTTCTGCCAGGCTGCTTGTGGTTGATCTGATCCCTGGCAAGTTTAAACCCTTGCTCCAGGAGAAGTTTCTTATGGACACGATGTTTGCCCATCCTGGTTAAGGCCTTCAGGAAGTCGCAGGTATTTGTCTGGTTGTAGGGCAGGTTCACAGGGGGAGACGTGCCGAGCGATATGACTCCAGCTGGTCTATCATCGGAGATACTGAAACAGCATTTAACCTTACTGACGAGGGAAGGTGGAGGAATAGGAATTATACCAATATTTAACTGGCAGGAGGATTAGAAACATCTCAGTGTGAGGTTTACCTTCCCCGCCAATCAGGATTTCTCCTGGTCTATAAAAACCTCCTGGGTGTATATTCCCGACGACTCGCAGCTACCCAGTGAGTTTTCGGAGGTATTGCCTTGTAATAATTTTAATAAAGAATGAATGTATCAACAGCTAATGACCAACTCAGACTTTGGAGACTAGGGTTTTAGCCATAAACTAAGACACAAGAAATTATTATTTTTTCTACAATGTGGATCTTCAATTCTGGCGCCTTTCCATGAATAAAGATCCTCTTTTCTTTATTTTTAGTTAACTCACTAATAATAGCTACGAAATAATTAGTTGGCATATGGCTTTTTGATTGGGATATGATTAATTGGTTCATGACCTTATCCAGGATATATTTTCATGAGGATCAATGTGTCAAGACTAAGATGATTGTAATTGTTGAAGGGAGTGACAAAAATCAAAGTGAAACTCCTTCCAGTATGTCTACATATTTATTAAAAAACAAAATTAATTCATCCTAAAAAACAACAAAAGAAATAGATGCTATTATTTTATTTCTTAATATTTAATAAGATAATATAGATTGGAAAGTGTTTTAGTGTCACATGTGGTAGAAATAATAAGTTATTTTTAGAGTACAAATCGATGGCAATACAAGATTTCCTTCACTAACGATATTCATATTAGTGATGAATGAATATGAATTTAATTTTAACTCTGCACGCATCTACTACTATTGATTTATTATTTTATTTGTGTTTTAAAGGGCAGGGAAGGTGGGTTAGGCCCTCAAACTTTCCTCCCTTTTAGATAAGGTCACGAATTAGTTGGCGCATGACTGTTTTGTATATATAGTTATTTAACATTAACTCGTTAGTTCAATATTTTGGTCTATTTTATATTATAAATCTCGCATTCTACTTTACTATAACCATATAGCGTTGTTACGATGTTCTTGATAATATTAAGCGTTCTACTCACGGAAAGTTTCGCACCACGCCACTGATGAACTGAAGGGCTGACACGTACGCACTATCTCTCTTATCTCCTGAGTCGTCGATCAGAAAAATGAAGCCGTAATCCTCGTACATGGACAACAGTTTCAACAGATGCTTGGAGGCGAGATGGGTGCCTGCAAGGAACATCATGAGAGGTAAATTTTAAAGTACGAGTTAAGGGGACGCGAGAAAATGTCGGTGTTTTTTGCAGTTTTTATAGCAAAACCTTTTTTTGGACAAAATAAAAAAAATATTTCTTCAGTACAAAAATAGAGTTTAATTTTATTCACATGATGATATCAACAGTTGTTGAATATTTCTCATGACCATGTTAGCATCAGATGAGAAACTTTTTTAAAGAAAGAGAAAAAGTTGTCATCAAATTACAGGACACTCTTGACAGATATTCAACAAATGTTGAGTCCACCATGTGAAGAAAATTAAAGTCTATGTTTCTACTGGAGCAATATTTTATTCCTTTTGACCAAAAAAGTTATTGATATAAAAAAACGCAAAATCACGGCCATTTTCTCTCATCCCCATACACTTCCATCTTGAGCCGCGCAAACACCAAATTACCAAGACGGCTCGGAAACCATTCACTTCGTTTGAAATTTGAAATGTTTACGTGGCATGCATGATCCGAGTAGTTCCGAGCTGTCCTCGTAAAACGTAGGGTTCATTTGGGAGTTAGGAACATGAAAGGGTTCCTAGTTTGGAGAAGGCTCGGAGACTGTTCTAAGCCTGTATCGGTGTGTAGTATGAATCGACTGCTGTTAAATCGACTCTAGACAAGGTCATATAAACTTTCAATTTTTCACATAATGTTCCCGGCCTGGATGAGACACCTACTGAAAATCTGACCAAGCTTTGCGAGTGGTACTGTACACTCTTAGCGGTCAAACGGGAGGTTATTTAAGGTCTGTACTCGGGGTCAACTCGAGAGGACCAGTCTGTGACTCACGAAGACACTTGGGGAAGGCGACGCTGTCATCCAGCCCGGACCATCCAGTCTTGGAGCACCGCATGTTCCTCGTCCCGAAACCCACCGTGCCAGGCTCACACTCTAGTGAGCACGACTGTGAGTAAGGAGGCTGGGCGGGGGCGCACGCCCACTTGCCCTGGGCGATACGACCGGGGTCCACGCAGTCTGTGAAACACGGGGACAGTAGAGATTATTCCAGGCTATCTGCACTGGAGGAGTATGAACTAGGAAGATAGAATTGGGAGGGAACGTACCCGCATTTGCGCGTAAGGAGAATATCACTCTTAGTACACTCTGTTGGTATTCAATCCCCAACCTCCCTGCCATTGACAATCCAATCTATTGCAGGAGTGACGTCTTATACCATGCGAGTCTGTGGTTATTCGGGCGCTTGGCAGGAGTGAGATTGTTAAAGCCTGCGTCTGCTCTTAAAGTAAACTTTGAATCCCTCGTAGTCAGCTCACATTCACAACAGAATAATCAAACGGGCACTTGGGCCAAAATCTCTTCTCAGAGGGGATCGAACTGTAAACTACGTTAAGAAGGAGATTTTATAGTCTTGACGGGCCCCCCTATGGTTTTATCTTATACGCTTCACCATAGTGGAAATAAGCAGGGTATTTTTGTGACCATTCAGGGTAAATTAAGTGCACCTTCCATTGGATGTCAAAGATGGAAGTTCTACCTTGATGGACTACACTTTGGCCATGCAAACATTCAAGGTAAGCTTGCTACCTTTCAAGGAAAATGAAGAGTACTTTATAAAAATCACAAACAGCTAAATTTCCACGGCATATACGAATGCTCGTTAATTTACCTCCCGTCGACTCCTTCTCGCTCACTTAACAAACTCGCGCGCACTAACCAACTTCGCAGACGAAGGGCTGCTTGTTGTAGCAACCCAGTCCGTACATGACGGGCTTGGCGTGCTCCCTGCGGTCTAGGTTGAGGCAGGGGGTGGCCGGGTCCACGCCGGTCTCACACCAAGGGGGGAAAGAGTCCTTCTTCCCCTTATGTACGGGCACTGGGATCCACGGCGCCGACCATAACCACACGCCCTGGTTCACCTCACCGCCAATCCACACGTGTTTCACCTCTGAAACATCATAATTAACCGATGTTTCAAGGAAGTCACGGTACCAACCACAACCACGTGCCTTGTTTCAATTCTGAAATATTTCAATCAACCGATATTTCAGGAAGATATGACTTCGGTCACAACTACACACCCTGGTTCACCTCTGAAACGTTACAATCAACCGATATTTGAGGGCGTTAACCTTAGCCACACACCCTCGCTCACCTCCCCACCAATCCACTTGTGCTTCACCTCTGAAACATTACAATAAACCGATATTTGGAACAAAGTACTCTCAAAAATATGTTCGATTTTACTACAGGATTGGTTTTATGGTTATTCCTATCATCCTCATTAAGTAATGACATTTGTAGGAAAATGCTATGCAGAAGGCTTAAAGAATAATGAAATAATGTCCATTGCTGAGTTTCCCAATATTAACATTGAGCGTTTTTAAAGACAGTGCGAAGTTGTAAGCATCCAGAATTGACTTTAAAAATTGTTCTACGTCTAGTGCCAACAATTTATCACGCGCCTTGTAAGTTTTAAGATAGTTTAGACCTGCCTAGATTACCAAAGTATGCGAGAAAAGATAGACCCGCATTGGACACCAAAACTTATCAAGATTCTTGAAGGACAGTGTGAAGTTGCCGCTAAAGTGGATATGGAATTATATCGCCCTGTAGTTGGATAGTTGCTTAAAGGGTCACACGTTGGATTGATTACACGTGGACCCTTACCTAGGCATGCTTTCGTAAATAAAACTTTCCAGGGTTTTAGATATCCACCTGGGTGTCCAATCCCGATGGACGCTACCCGGGGAGCGGTTGTTGTACTAGAACTGTGTCACTATGAAGGAACCGTGTACGCTCTTGAACCACTCCAGCACAGACCGGAGTATTATTACAACACTCACCTGTAGGGTGGGCCTTTAGGTCAGTTGCGGACGCCACGATAAACCAGAACATACAGCCCCAATGATCGAACCAACACCTGCCCCAAGCTATCCCTAAAGTGGGGGAACAGGTAAAAGAGTCGTCAAGCCAGGTTATACCTGGTAGCATTGCAAGTGAGTCACAGATTCGCTCACCGTTGGGATGATCCGTCATCGCAGCCATAAGAGCACTGACGGTGCCCATGTCGTGCAATGTGACCAGTCTGGTGCCACGTGACATGCACGTGTCGGAAGCCTGCTGCCAGTTTTTCTTGGTCACGTGGAGAACCATGGAACGGTTGTCGTGCTCGAACTGTACTTCGTCTGGCACCCAGCTCACTGCTGTACTCTCTTTATCTGCAACGAGAGAGTTCACATAACGTACCTCATATGTGGAGTTCTATGGAATGATGTTCCTGACTCCTCCTACAATACGAAGTAATTAATAAATATTGTAGTAAATGTATCAATAAAATACTAATAGAAGAGAACGTCGATCATCCGAATTGATTCGTAACAAAGGTGATTCGGATAATAGTTTTTTTTTCTTTTTACCACCGCGTCTTACTACCCGTTCGGGATATACGCTTAGCTACTAATTACGATAATTGTTTTATGGATTCGGAAAGCTGTATTTATAGGAAATGTACCCGCATTTGCGTAGAGGGAAAGTGGATAGCCATTTTTGAACAAAAAAAAGCCATTCTCAGTACACACCCAACCGAGATTCGAACCTCGATCTCCCCGTCATAGGCAGTCTAGTCTACTGCGAAAGTAGCACGTTAGAACCACGCGGCCACCGAAGCGAGTCGAACAATTTGAACTAAGAGAAAAAAAAATCCACCTCTCAGTACCCGCTAGGGTTATACGTATACATAAATTACTTAGTTGTAATAGGAATAAGAAAAATAGAATTTTAGAGGAATTAATGTAACAGAATTTGCGTTTCACCACTAAAACTACACTAGCACTCAAACAACACATTAGGCCTGTTATTGAATGGCACTTACATATGAGAAACATTCCAATATTTTCATGTAAAGAACCTTAGCTGACAGCTATCATTGTTGGCCACGAAAGAATATATTTGTAATTTCCAACAGGTCCTTCCTATGTAAATTGGACTATAGCAGTCCAGCACTCACAATGCTCGCAGACGAAGTTGCGCAGTCGGTCGCAGTTGACCTCCAAGAAGACGGTGTGGTCACAGACGTGCCGGTCCAGTAGGACACAACCTTGCTCCTTGCGGGTGGAGTTGTATCTCCAAGGGGGGTAGTTGCTGAGAGGGTCCTTCTTGGAGGAGAGCCGCTCGCCCGTCGACACCCACGTCCAGTGGCCGTACTCGTTGCTCGCCCCGAGCCACACGCTCTCCAAGTCTGTGGACACCGACACTGATTCGGGTAAGACGTACACTCCGTTCACACTGAAAGTTGGCAGCCTTACCTTGATGGATTACACTAGGACTCTATCTTATAATCTGTGCCACAATGGAGTAACACTCTTCGGTGGCCACATGGTCTCGCGGTAGACTAGACTGTCGATGGCGGGGAGATATAGGTTAAAATATCGGCCGGGTGTATTGAGAGTGGTGTTTCCAGAATAGGTTTTCACTCTCCCTCCATACAAATGTGGGTACACTCCCTATAAATATAACCTTCATAATCCCTAAAACCATTAGCGTAGTTAGTACATGAGCGTACAATCCGAACGGGTGGTAAGACGCGGTGCTAAAAAGTAATAATTTTGGATTAATGCAAGGTAAGCTTGCTACTTCAGAAGTTAAGTGAAAGTTATCTCCTGAAATAACTT
>CABFWB010008603.1:0-17065 GCA_902151455.1 Timema bartmani
TCAATTTTCAGAATATGATATCTAGGTGGAGTAATCCCCACTAATAAGCATAAATAATAGCTCTGGCTATTAATTCCTACATATATTAGAACTTGGAAGCTAACTTAAATTTAAAACTAACACAACAACCAGCCCCCAAATATTAATTCCTCACTGTGAGAGGGAAAACCCACATTTCACCAATGATAATTTTTCTGCCAAGCCAGGAATGGAACCCACCAGCCTTAGCTAAGAATACAGACTGTACAGGGATTACGACTGAGCTAAGGTGTTGGACTGGTTAAGTGAAGTCTGTTCATGATAGATTTTTTCCTGGGTGACAGTTAAAAAATCATATGTTTAGCTTTTGGGTGGCCAACACTTGTAAAAAACCACTATTTGGTAATGAATGTCAAGTTTTTTAATCACATATTACATTTAAAATATTGCCAACTTAAGTTTTTTCACACTGTTTAGTTACTTTTAATAAATTTTTTTTACCCAATCCAAAACCACATACTAAACATAATTAAAAGTACTTATTCTTCATTTTTTAATGCTATTGATAACATTTAATATAGTGCATAAATTAATACCGTTTAATAAAGGCATCATATTTACTTGTAAAAGAGAAAAAACTTGTAATTATTTTATAAATATAATACATTATTTTATGATTATTTTATCGTATTTCAAAATATTTAACTGAATAAAATATTTTTATTTACTGTGTGGGTACATCATTGTAAAGAACATGATTCCATCATGTTCAATCACATAACTTAAATTCATTGATCGCCATTTTAAAGCTATATTTGGTACAACTTTTATGAAAGTACTGTGAATAATAATTTTTTTAAGTGAAATTAAATTATAAATAAGCTTATTGTGCTGGTCTTCAAATAAATATAACTAATATTGGCCTGAATTAATGTGGTTATCTATCTCATTCATACATTACCACAGCTATCCAAAGTGAAAGATGTCAGCTGTTGGCGTCATGATATATTAAGGACTTTTTCTAGTAACTTTATGATCTGTCATCAAATAAACTAATGTTGTGAATGTACTATAATTGGAAGTGTGGTTTGATAAAGTGTGCATTTTTGCAGACTCTTATTAGTTATCAACACGGGACCTCCGTAGCTCTAAATTCATACCTGGGTAGAGTGTTTTCTACCTGTATTTGAGTGGAAGGAGAATGGGGAACCATGTGGGAAAAATCACCCTCAGTAGACCCGACTGGGATTCAAACCTCAATATCCTTGTCTTCAGCAGGAAAGTCTATCACGAGATTGATATTTAATTTATATTGTTCAGCCACTGAGAATATTATAAATAATTTACAAATATTTTCAAGTTTTTCTGAAATATATGTGTGTGTATACATATGTTTCTAATTATTTAGTTGGTGTTTAACGAGAATGGGTAGTAAGACACGATGTTAAATTACATTTTTTTTTGTTTATTCACAAACAAATTTGTCGTAAATCGGACTCTTTCTGCACCACCCTTGAAGTAGAGATATAGCCGCTTTTTTTAAAAAGTGGGTTCCCCTATAGACGTATACAACTATGTTCTTATTGAACATAATATGTTAATAGTATATTATACTAAACGATTATATTATACTAATATACTATACTAGATTATACTATTAACTGTCTGTTGTTAAAGTTTTCTGCATAGATTATATTCTTGTATCCTATTTATTATCTATGGGTGTTTGTCGAGCGAGTGTTAACTGATTAAATTGTCCTCTTTGTCAGTCATACTGACATACATGGGACCATCACGTGGTAAGTCTACAATTTCAGAATTGAATCATCCTTGTCCTTGACAGTTGTTATACATCGTCGAACAGCGTAAACCAACTTTTAACACAGTCACACCATTTATTGCACCTTAATTTTCAAGCACATATGGAAGTCTTAATCAGGATGGTGGGTGAAGGTGTCTCGGTTCTATACACAGGTGTTAATTTGTTTGTAACGTGTTAAACACGACTCAAAATTCTATATATATTAACAAGATAAATAAAAGAACTAATATATTCTAATAATATGTGGCAGATATTAACTCACGGTGAAATCATGTTAGCGGGAAACCCGCAAACTTCAGGAAAGTGCCCCATCTGACTGTTCCAGGAGGTTCACAAAACAACATCTTACTCGCAAGCCCCACTTCTATGAAATGACAGAACTGTTTCTCTGGGTCCTCCACGGAGTCTACTAACACTAGTTTTCACTCAGCGCAATCTTGCAAACTCTCACCTCCCCCCAGACTTCAGTCCTGTTTGTATAAGTCATATTTTATATTCTATTGTATCAATTCAACGGAGGAACAATTTGGACGTAAAACTACATCAATGGACAAAGCAAATGGTGACTACGTTGTGTGAGGTGTCGGTCTCTCCATCTCGCTGCAGCTGAAGCCTCGTCTGAGACAGTGAGTATTTGAATGTTGGAATCTTAGTACTCTTTATTAATATATTCATATGACAGAGTTTTGACTGTCAGAGTATTTGACTTGTTTTTTTATGCCCATAAGGTGTGGTTTTGAATGATGGGCTTTATGTTCTATTCATCTATGTACATATTACATGATTTGGTCTATCAATGTTTCTGATGTTTTTTTATATGTCTTTGATACATAATGTTATATACTAAGGAAATGTTTGACACCCTAAACTTTAAGACCATGCTTAAGCTTCCTTAATGTTTAAGATCACATAATGATGGTAATCAGGTTATCTACCACTTTGTTCAATGACCTAAATAGGTTTGTGACTGATATCAGTCCTTGTTATTTCTCATAAGTGTACCTTTATTTGGTGCGCAAACTGTGGGATCGCTACTAGTTCGTCCAGGTTGTACTAATTAGGAATAAACCAGCCATAGTATCTTAACAGAACCTGGTAACTCGCCATTTATTATTTGTAAAATGATAGTTCTTCCTCTAGGAGATTAATATTTGTAACTCTCTATGGAGTTAACTCATGCTAGCTAGCTCATTTAACTACCATCGTAGTAACTCTTTAAACTAGGACTTACTAGAATTTGATATCATTAACTATTTTTCAACTATAGTTCATGTATATTCCTTTCAGGTCTAAGTCAAGCAGTTGCAAAGCTGGATTGTTATTATGTATTGTAGCTAAGCCTTAAATTAATATTTGCTTCCTATTTATATTGTCACTGTATTGAGGCAGAAGCACCTTCGTAGCAGAATGTGTGTTGGTACTAATTAAAAGCGTTACTAGACTAAACAAAAGACTCAACCTAACTTCTGTAGATTCCTAGTAACCTAGGTGCTTACTTCAACTCTTCCCTATTGGGAAGTACATGACTATTATAACATTTAATTTCTCTTAATTAACAAAGGACCGTTTAGTGTATGATCAAATTTAAACCATATGTAATTCTATTATCTTGTTTAAATTTAAATAAACTGATTTGATAAACTTGTATATTTCTCTTATGTTTGATTCTTCCCAAAACTTCACTTAATATATTTGTAAAAGAATTCGTCACTTCTTCTGTTAGACAGGAGAAGCGGCAATTCATGTTTGAATGGGGTTTTTACCAGCCCAACGATTCAAGCTGTAGTGTTTGCTCTCGCCACATTTGTACTTGGTGAAACAATTGATTCAAATGTTGATGAGCAGCTGCAGAAGTAGTTGAAGGTACAGATAAAAATACTGCATGATGTGAATGCACGACAACTTAATAGACGTAATAAATCTGTAGTGATTGAGGTTATCTTCGGTGGTTGGAGCTTTGTAGGGAGGGAAAATGAAAAGCTCTCCAGCGGCTGTGATTTCGTCATGAGTTGAAAGAGGGGGGATATTGAAATTGGGGGAGATATAATGCAAAGATTCTACTTATTGAGTATGAGTAGGCTTATAGTTTTAATTTTCCCTGTGCCCAAAAAATGCTGACGTAGTATCGCAACTAATCTTTGCATGGGTGAACAATATTGATCTCTTACAGTTCGGAATAATATTGGAGAAGAGTATATCTTGAGAATTTTTTTTTTTAATTTACCTGATGCTTCTTTTAAAAAGAGAATATATTTGTCAATGGGAGTAAGCGCAGTAAGTAGAACGACAAGCTCGACATCCCATCCGATTACAACCATGTTCTGATGTCGTTAAGATTTAGCAATTGTACTTTTTACAATAGGCAAGTCTGTATCATCTGGAGAAATTTGTGTCTCTAGGTATTCTTTCTCAAATGCTTTTTGTAGTTGGGTAATTAGACACACTTTATATTTTATATTACCTAAGAACTTGTGTTTAGGAACATTAAGACTTGTATTCTAATCAAATAAAATTTTAGGTAAAGTTTGTTTCCAAAGTCATTGCTGATGCAGTAAGTATGCTGTTCATGCTGATATTATTCGATGAGTAAATGTCAAATTTTACAAAGGCATTATCGCCATATTATTTATGCATAAATGAATCAAAAGCATCATGTAAGGTTAAAAATGTACCCTTTTTTGGTAATATCACACGGTGCAGTGAATTACCTCCATAAATATTATAGATCGAATATAGTACTATACAACATTGCGAAATTGTTGATAAGTAAATATTTTTGTTTAGATATATTATTATTAGATATACCTGTGTACATATCTCACTCTATGTATAATATATTATATAGATATATATCATACATACATATATCCACTAAACATTATAAACACTGACAAATATAAAAATATTAATAAAGTGGAGGGTATTCAACTTTTGTTGTTATGCGTTTATTACCAAAATCATCAAAAACTTCTTGAAAATATTTTTCTAGGTTTTAGTTTTTTACATATCCTGATCAAATATTTCACACTCTACAACTTGATTTTTAACTAAATGCTAACCGTTTGGTAGATATTTATGAAACCAGAGTGCGAGGAAGAAATTTTGCACTGTGCACGAAATCTACCCTCTACTTCCGACCTCTACCGCGTGTTCTATAGATCTTACAGCCAACTGTGCAGAATAATTTTTAATCTCGTCAATTTTACCGGATTTAAAATTTTTTGGGCGGTTCACCCCTTACAAGATAATTGGGAAAAGTTACACAAGGACATCGTTTGGTGATATGTTTTTTTAGTTTTAAGGGACTAAGCCCCCGTCAGGTGAGGGGAAACGCGAAGGATATTCAATTATACAGTACTCAAGAATTTTTGTATCAAATTTCAAAACTTTGTATATTTTTTTCCGTCAAATTCACTTTTTAGAGGCTAATATGACTGTAGTATTAACCTGTATTATAAAGGGTGTCCTGAAATTAACACAAACTATGTTCGTTTATTTATTTGAGATATTTAATGTGAACTTTCTTAACCGGCTAATTATATCAGTACACGTTCATTTCTAGAGCAACCTACCAATTTTGACGGGACTGGTTATTTTCACATTCCTTCTAGACTTCTTTTACATGCTTCAATCAACATAGGATTGACAGCATTTCCTCCTCTCCAAAGGAAGAAGTGCTCTAAGTTTTTATCACCCAAAAAATTCTTCGACCCCATTTGGTTTTGAACCCACGATCATGGGGTCTGAGACAAGTACAGTCAATTATCACATATTATCTTGTTACATTGTTCCATTATAAATATGATATAATAAATAGAGCAAGAATTTTGTTGTAATGTTTATTTGATTAGCAACATTCTAACTTAGTTCAGCTAATCTTTAGTTAATAATTAAATTTTGTAATTGATACTTTTGCCCATATTATAACATTTGTTAGCTGAAATAGGTTCTAAACTATATTTTCATTTAATACATTTGATTGTTTCACATTTTAAATTTCAGTTTTATTGCTTCTTTTACTAGTCTTTTAGATTTAAATTTTGAATTGTCATTGTGTGTGTGTGTGTGTGCACAAGCATGAATTAGTGTGGTCCAACAGTATGGCTAGCCTAATACAAAAATATTTTATAAATAAATATTAAGAATAGACATAAACCCGGTCTCAATATTAAGAAAACATGTGGTACAAAATCAAAAATATCACTATTTATTTTGGTATAGTCATAATAATACTATATTTTATTGTAAATAGTTTCAAAGTATATTTTTGAAAGAAAAAACTGTTATTTGTTTATTACTATTTTAGTTATTTTGTATTTTGTGTAAGGCCCGCTGTGCTTGCAACATTTCATATCTTGGCTTTGGCTCATAAGTCGTTAAAGGGATTAACTAATCTGTAATAAAATATTTAGAGTGTAATCATAGCTGTAATGTAGATGTATATGTGAATAAAGTATCAATAGTGTTGACTCTGGTAGGATATTAAAAGATATTGACATGAAGGTATATTTCAAGTTTTTAACTAGGAAAAACAAACCTATTTTAAATGAATTGGAGATTTAAAAAGACAGGTTCTTATAAAAGTGTGTTTTAGATAGAACTTATCTACACAGTTCGACCTGAAGAGGTGTTTTTTTTTCTAGTGAAAAGAAAATTTATCTATTTTTTGTGACTAAATAAAATAGGTACTATAGTAAACAAGGTAACAATGATTTGAACTTCAACTTTTGTCACTAACGTTTACTTTCCTTATTTAAATATCCACTTCAAACTTGTGTTTTCTTTGCCCAGAATAAATAAGAACACAAATAATATTTATATTAGAATTCCTCTTAGCATAAAACACTTAATACACAAATGACACATCTATTTAATTAGTTCTGAATACATTTAAAAAGGTGGTTGGTAATATTAATTTATTATTGTTGGCTCCCTCCCGCTGCTCCGACTGAGTCCTGAGGCTTGCTTCCCCTCGCTTTTATACCTTCTGAGGCGTCGGTAAAAAGACGAAGGGAAGGTCCTTTAGGACTCGCCGAAGAAGCGAGAGGGAAGCCGGGCTTCTTTTGGGGCCCATTTTTTTTATTGAGGGATATTATTACATACATATTAGTTATACATGGAATACAATGATTTAATTATCTTCCTTTCTCTTGGAGAATGGCGTCTGTCGAAAACCCACGGCGAGCGTAGCTCCAGGTGGATCCTCTGCAACCAGTGCGTTACTTCTTCTTGCCCGTGCCTCTCCCTCGAGGGGCCCGGGCTGAAGGACGGTCCCTGTAGATTACTTGGGGCCTTGCTGCTGGTTGGTACCCCGCCGGGTATATTGCTGCTGATGCTGCGTCCCCCGCTGCGTTGATAGCTTCACCCCAAGACTGTGTCACTGCTATGTACAGTAGGTTGAGGCGGTGTAGTATCTTCTGCTGCAGTTATGGCGGGAGCGTTGGGTATTCCGACATCAGTCCCAGGAGGAATTTCAGTTCGTGTGTATCCCTTCCTGGCAGCATCTCCATTGATTTGGCTTTGGCGGCCAAGGCTAGGCGTAGTGCTTGTTCCTCTGGTGCGGCAAGTTTCTGAATGGCTATGGGTTCCAGCGATGTCCACGCGTTGACCGCCGACACACATAGCACTTGTACTTTCCTTTTACTTAATTAATATGGGTAGGTGGTTGCAAAGGAGCGAGCACATCGTTCATCTCTCTCGCAAAACACACATCGCTCATGGAACAGCCTGTGCATAGCAAGAAGATAACTCATCATACTTTGTATTCAACTAGAGATAATTAGTATGCACAGAGCATTCGTACTGCATTGTTTCTTAAACTACTTTTACTTATTTTATTTAAAAAATTTGTTACTTAAAGATTTTTTAATTTAAATTTCAAAATACTTATTAAATTTATTTTTTAAAATACATCTTTAATGGCAGTAGTGACGAAATTGATGACATGTCAGCAGCGGCAAAGTTTTACTTGTGAACCAGTAACAATCATGGGATGTTAGCGAACATCCTATCAATCAGAAGACACAAACACTGGGATAATTTCACCATTTATTCATCAAACTCAAAAGTGTTGATGTAATGTTTCACACCTATACAAGAATGTCATTTAAAACTTTCACTTACATATTGAATGAAATAGAGTCAGAAAGGTGAATCCCGACATTACAATAATTACCATGTTAATCCTATTGATCTTTTGTGTGTTTCATCTTTTTCCTAAAAAAAACTCAGTTTATAAATAATTTGTACAAGACAAACATCTATGTAAAAATCGAATTGACAAAAGATGAAATAGAATGTGAACTGTGCCATGATGAGGGTTTTCTTTGACCTTGAACCAACCAATCAAAGCACCGTGCATATCACACAAATCTTCACAAAAACAAACCAGTTTGTTTCTTGTGTCTGATCAGACTGAAGTGCAGAGAAGGAGGTGCTCGGCATTTGCGCTCCAGAAGAAGGTGACTGAAGTGGAGCCCTTATCACAAAATCTTACTTATTCTTTCTTTGTTCTGAATGAATAAGACGGTGTTTGTGTAAACCATCCTTCACTTTGAAGACTTTATCACTAACATCTCACTTATATGTTCTTTGTTATGAATCAGGGTTGCCACTATTTTCTTATTATAAAATTCCTTGTGTTTTCCAGATTTTCCAGAGGAAATTTTCATTTTCCCAGACACCTAAAAGATATTATAAATATAACTATAGAGGCATTAAATTTTGTTTTAGAGAAAATTTTAGAAATTAAGAGTGTTATTTTGTCAATGGAGGTATGTTTTATGTTTGTGCAAGGTAAACACATGTTTAAGAATTATTTGGAAAAGGAAAGAGAAATGAATGACATACATTTTCTAGAAGAAAAAATTGGTTATATTTGCTGTAGGCTGTTGGAATGAAAGAAGGAAAAAAAAAGTAAATACCAAAAATACAGTTTTGAGTTTAAACGTGGTATCTATTTTATTTTAGAAGAATGTATTACTTGATTTAAAAACATTTTAACCAATCTTAATTATTGTATATGTATTGTATAAATTAAGTAGCCCACATAAATCGTGAATAATAATTTACAATAATGAAATTAACATGTGAATTTCCTCGCTCATTCAGGTGCATTTCTTCTAATAAGCTGCCATCCTCATCCCTACCATATTGTAATAAATATAAAAAAACAACATAGTCAACACTCAAGTTAGCAGGGTAATTGAGGGCTACTAAACCCCGTTATATCAATTTCCACGGTAAATCTGCAAACCCATCGAAAACTACCAAATGCAGTAAGTACTGGATTAATAAACAATACGAAACAATCATACATACATTTATCATAATAACTATTATTGAAAAATCAATCATCAGTAAAATACTCTTGAACAACTTTTGACCACAGACAATTTCGAATCAAATCGTTCAAGCTTGAAAATATTTCAAGTTTTTGAAAAAAAAAAACACTCATCAGTAAACTAGCCCTCAACGATTTTTTTTAACGAAAAAAAACACATATATATNACACTCATCAGTAAACTAGCCCTCAACGATTTTTTTTAACGAAAAAAAACACATATATATGCGGAGCAATGTGAATAAAAACTGAATGTAGCTAGGTTTTATATGAATAAAAGTTGTAGACTGTAGTATGCCTAGATGTATCTTACGGCCACGGCAGCGACCAGGTAAATCGACCTTCGCTAAATCGGGAGTTGACAGTAATAAAAATGTTAAAACACAAAGATTTAAACAGACAATATTGATACCTTGGCAGTTTCAAAAAAAACTAAAAATAGCCAAAATGGCAAGAGAGGTAGGGTACAGTCTTAAAACATCACGCTACAAAAACAATAATATCTTTCAACAGGAGTAAATCTTTTTTTAAACAATAGACAAATAACACACCAAAATCCAAAGAATGAATTCATTCAACTGCCAGCAGCATGGGCTTGATGAAGTTAGGGGTTGGGGGTGGAGGAAACGACACATTTGTGGTATTGGCAGGGGTGAGTGGAGGAAGCAGAAAAGGCACAGCATTATCCGAACGAGTCGTCTTGGTTGCACCTAAAGACTTGTCTCAAGCTGATGAGGTTGCTTGTAAGCATAATCATCATAAATGAGACGTGTTCCAATCAGACTTCTCAGTTCTGTAGTTACAAATTTTAGTCCATATTGTTCCTACTATTTTAAGCTTGCAAGCATATTATTGCCCAAATTCACTAACAAATTTCAGTATATTCTACATTTTTTGTGAAATTCCCTGTTTTCCCGATTTTTTCCAGACAAAAAAATTCCCTGTATTTTCCCTGTTTTACAGGTGCGTGACAACCCTGTGAATGAATAAGAAACTGCATGTTAAGATTACTCATAATCTGAGTGAAAAAGGTGTTTGTATAAATCAACCTTCACCTTGAAGACCTTATCAGAAATATCACAATTATATGTTCTCTGCTACGAATGAATAAGATGGTGTCTATTAAAATTCTTCTTCATCATCTTGAAGCTCTTATCACAAACATCACACTTATACTTTCTTTGTTTTGAATGAATAAGAAAATGATTGTTTAAATTACTCTTCACTTTGAAACTCTTATCACAAATATAACACTTATACTTTCTTTGTTCTGAATGAATTTGAAGATGGATTTTTAAAGTCTTCTTCGTCTTGAAGCTCTTATCACAAACGTCACACTTATACTTTCTTTGTTTTGAATGAATAAGAAGGTGACTGTTTAAAATTATTCTTCGTGTTGAAGCTCTTATCACAAACATCACACTTATACTTTCTTTGTTTCGAATGAACTAGAAGGTGTTTGTTAAGACTCCCCTTTTCTTTAAAATCCTTATTGCAAACGTTACACCTGTACTTTCTTTGTAGAGTAGAGATCAGATTTTGCTTGGTATTATTGTGCTCAGTAGTAGAATCTTTAAAATCACAAACCTTTTTAAACAAATTTACATGTTTCTTATCAATTATTTCCTGACCAGATCTTGTACTGTTTTCACCAAGTGCAGAATCATTCAGAAAATGATTCTCCTTTTGACCCATTAATTTACTATTTCTTTTTTCTTCTTTTTGAATTAAGTATTTCTCTAAATTATAATATTTGCATGGTAGCAAAACATCAGTAACTTGTGATGGTAAGTCTTGAGTGGAAGGTGTTAATTCAGTCTGTAGAGAAATTGGAAATAAAAATTAAACATTAGTATAAATATTTATTAAATAATAACATATATATATTGAATTTTAAGACTTAAAAGTCTAATTTAAGAGATACTTAATTAACATTATCATACATATTAAGAAGGCAAACAAAACCTAACTAAAGTAAGAACTGAAAAAATAAAAGTACAACTAAAATAATCAATGGAATTAGGTAAATGCTCCTTGAAGTAAAATGTGATATTTGAGCTATGTGCCGCAATAATAATATGTTCCAGAACATGAACTAGAAATGGTTAAATCTACAAAGCCTAAAGATAAATTTGAATTTTTTGAGTTTAATGAAAAACAATTTATTGCAGCCCAAAATAAAGCCAAATATTAAATATCATACAAACATAATGTCTTAAATTTATCTTTGCATTGTCTTTCTACCCATTCAGCGTTAGCACATATTTAAAAGAATAGTGTTAAGAATGAAAAGTTTATAATTCATAGCTGGGGCCTTATTTAAAAATAGGAATAAACTGAAACTTGCCATTTAGGAATAACCACCTCCAGTACACCTGCTATAGATTCAAATACCGTCCATTTTAAAATCCGAATTCCAGTATATTGATAAAATGACACCTTACACCGTTCAATAAATCCTGCGGGTTTTAAGTTTTGTTGTTGTGACGATAGAAAATATAACACTAATAAAGAACACCACTCTAAAATATTTAAAACTACACCTGTACTAGATTAGTATGTGGCTGGAAAGGACTAAATAAATGAGTAATAAGCTTTAAGCAATAATTTATTGATTATTTTTTTACCATAGCGTCCAAGTACTAACTTTTATAGTTTATGCATATGAGTTAAGTATAAGGAATGTTGAATTCAGTTGAAGTGCACCCTTATTTGTGTGGAGTGAGGGTGTAAAATTATTTAGGGAAAACATCCCTCATGTCATCCGACTGAGATTCTAACCTCAATCTCCCTGTCATTGTCAGGCAGGACTTACAGAAGAATGACCCCTTAAATCACCGAGCCACGTAAACAATTATACATTTATGTATAAGATATTTTTGGTACTTTAAAAGATATAATAAATGATTTATTTTATTAAATCATTGATACATATATGATAAAAATACAACAAAATAATACTCAGTAAAGTAATTAAAATTTCACTTTCAATTATTTGAGCTATTTAATGTATTTTCTAAGCTGACAGATTATTATATCATCACATGCATTAGAACTTAGTAACTAACTTAAATTTAGAACTAACACAAAAACCAGCCCCTGAATATTAATTCCTCACTGTGAAAGGGGAAACCCACATTTAACCAATGATGATTTTTCTGCCAAGCCAGGAATGGAACCCACCAGCCTTAGCTAAGAATACAGAATGGATAACGACTGAAATAAGGTTTTGGACTGGTTAAGTGAAGTCTGTTCATGATAGATTTTTACCTGGTCAACAGTTCAAAAATCATATGTTTAGTTTTTGGTTGGCCAACACTTGTAAACGACCACTATTTTGTTATGAATGTCAAGTTTTTTAATCACATATTACATTTAAAATATTGCCAACTTAAGTTTTTTCACACTATTTAATTAATTTTAATAATTTCTTTTTACCCAATCCAAAACCTTATACTAAACATAATTAAAAGTACTTATTCTTTGTTTATAATGTTATTTATAACAGTTAATATAGTGCATACATGAATACCATTTTATAAAGGCAACATATTTACTTGGAAAAGAGAAAATACTTGTAATTATTTTATAAATAGAATACATTATTTTATCGTATTTCAAAATGTTTAACTGAATAAAATATTTTTATTTACTGTGTGGGTACATCGTTGTAAAGAACTTGTTTCATTCATGTTCAATCACATAACTTAAATTCGTCGGTCGCCTTTTTAAAGCTATATTCGGTACAACTTTTATGAAAGAGCTGTGAATAATAATTTTTTTTAAGTGAAATTAAATTATTAATAAGCTTATTGTGGCCTTCCTCAAATAAATATAACTAATATTGGCCTAAATTAATGTGGTTAGTTATCACATTCATACATTACCACAGCTATCAAAAGTGACAGATGTCACTGTGAGCGTCATGATGTATTAAGGACTTTTTCTAGTAACTTTGTGAGCTGTCATCCAATAAACTAATGTTGTGAATGTACTATAATTGGAAGTGTGGTTTGATAAAGTGTGCATTTTTGCAGACTCATTAGTTATCAACCTGGGACCTCCATAGCTCTAAATCAAGCCCTATGTAGAGGGTTTTCTACATGTATTTGAGTGGGAGGAGAGTGGAAAACTATTTTATTGTATATTACAAATAATTTACATATATTTTCAAGTTTTTTTAAAAATATATGTGTGTATATATATTTGTTTCCAATTGTTTAGTTGGTGTATAACGAGAACAGGTAGTAAGACACGATGTTAAATTACATTTTTTTTTAGTTTCTTCACAAACAGATTTGTCGTACATCGGATTCTTTTCAGCACCACCCATGAAGTAGAGATATAGCTGCTTTTTTTAAAAAAGTGGGTTCCCTCATTAAACTATACAACTATTTTCTTATTGGATATAATATGTTAATAGTAGTTAATAGTATATTATACTAAACTTTTATATTATACTATTATACTATACTATATAATACTATTAACTGTCTGTTGTTAAAGTTTTCTGCATAGATTATATTCTTGTATCCTATTTATTATCTATGGGTGTTTGTCGAGGAGGCTTTAATTGATTAAATTGTCCTCTTTGTCAGTCATACTGGGACCATCAGGTGGTAAGTCTACAATTTCAGAATTGAGACATCCTTGTCCTTGACAGTTGTTACATATGGTTGACAGCGTAAACCAACTTTTAACAAAGTCACACCATTTACTGCACCCTAATTTTCAAGCACATATGGATGTCTTAATCAGGATGGTGACTACAGGTGCCTTGGTTGTATACACAGGTGTTAATCTGTTTGTAACATGTTAAACACAACTCAAAATACTATATTAATGATTAAAACAATAAACGAAAGAACTAATATATTCTAATAATATGTGGTGGATATTAACTCATGGTGAAATCATTTTGCCGGGAAACACCCAAACTTCAGGAAAGTGCCTCATCTGACTGTTCCTGGAGGTTTATCAAAACAACATCTTAATTGCAAGCCCCACTTTGATGAAATGACAGAGCTACTTCTCTGGGTTCTCCATGCAGTCTACTAAAGCTAGTTTTCATTCAGCGCAATCTTGCAAACTCACCTACCCCTTTTGTTCTGGTCGACAACCTCCCTGAAGACTTCAGTCCTGTTTGTATAAAACAATTTTATATTCTATTGTATCAATTCAACGGAGGGACAACTTGGACATAAAACTACATCAGTGGACAAAGCAAATGGTGACTACTTTGTGTGAGGCGTTGGTCTCTCCATCTCGCTGCAGATAAAGTATCGTCTGAGACAAAGAGTATTTGAATGTTAGAATCTGCGTTAGAGTCTTAGTACTCTTTTTTTACTACGTCCATATGACATAGTTATTTGTGTCAGAATTTCCCGATTGTTTTTCTATGCCAATAAAGCATAGTTTAGATTTTTAATGTTCTTTTTCTTTTACAATGTCCATATGACATAGTTATTTGTGTCAGAGTTTCTGACTTTTTTTTCTATGCCCATATAACATAGTTTTGTTTTTCGAAGTATACGATTTATTTTCTTTAACCATATGGCGTAGTTTTGAAGGATGGGCTTTATGCTCTATTTATCTATGTCCATATTACATGATTTGGTATATCAATGTTTCTGACTTCTTTTTATATGTCCTTAGGACATAGTGTTATATATTAGGGAAATGTCTTGACACCCTAAAATGTAAGGCCATGCTTAGGATTTCTTAGTGTTTAGGATCACATAATGGTGGTAATCAGGTTATCTAACACTTTGTTCAATGAACTAATTGGGTCTGTGACTGATAACAGTCCCTATTATTTCTAATAAGTGTACCTTTTTTAGGTGCGCAAGCTGTGGGAGCACTACTAGTTCGTTGTAGTGGCCCGCGGGGATAGTGCATAGTGTCCGGCCACCTTTCGGAGCAGTTTGTATTATTTAATACATTTATTGTTTGCACTAGTTATAGCCTGACCTAGATTGGGTGGAAGTATAAATATACTATTGAATGTCCAGGCTGTACCATTTAGGAATAAACCAGCCAAAGTATCTTAACAGCATAGATTCCTGTTAACTCGCCAATTATTATTTGTAAAATGATAGATCCTCTTCTATGAAATTTATATATGTAACTCTCTATGGAGTTAACTCATGCTAGCTAGCTCATTTAACCACCATTATAATAACTTTTAAAACTAGGAATTACTGGAATTTGATATTATTAACTATTTTTCAACTATAATTCATGTATATGCCTTTCAGGTCTAAATCTAGTAGTCACTAGAATCGATTGTTGTTATGTATTGTAGCTAGACCTTAATTAATATTTGCTTCCTATTTATATTGCCGCTGTGTTGAGGCACACGCAGCTTCGTAGCAGAATGTGCATCAGTATTAATTAAAAGAGTTACTAGATTAAACAAAAGACTCAACCTAACTTCTGTAGATTCCTAGTTACCTAGGTGTTTAATTGAATTCTTCCCTATTAGGATGTATACGACTATTATAACTGATTTAATTTCTCTTAATTAACAAAGGACCGTTTAGTGTATGATCAAATTTAAACCATATGTAATGATATTTACTTGTTTAAATCTAAATAAACTGATTTGATAAACTTGTATATTTCTCTTATCTTTAATGCTTTCCAAACCTTCACTTAATCTATTTGTAAAATAATTCATCACTTCTTTTGTTAGATAGGAGAAGAGGCGATTCATGTTTAGATGGTGTTTATACCAGCCCCACAATTCAAGCTGTAATGTTTGCAATCGCCACGTTTGTAATTGGTGAAACAGTTGATGCAAATGTTGATGAGCAGCTGCAGAAGTAGTTGAAGGTACAGATAAAAATACTGCATGATGTGAATGCGCTACAACTTAATAGACGTTATAAATCTGTAGCGATTGAGGTTATCTTCGGTGGTTGGAGCTTTCTAGGGAGAGAAAATGAAACACTCTCCAGCGGCTGTGATTTAATCATGATTTTAAAGAGGGGTTGATATTGATAATGGGTGAGATATAATGCAATGATTCTACTTGATTGAATAGGCATATAGTTTTAATTTTCCCTGTATCCAGAAAATGATGACATACTATCACAGCTAAACTTTGCATAGGCGAACAAGATTGATATCTTACAGTTCGGAATAATATTGGAGCAGAGCATATCTTGAGAAATGATTTTTTTTTATATACCTGATGCTTCTTTTAAAAAAAGAATATATTTGTCAATGGGAGTAAGCGCAGTAAGTCGAACAACAAGCTCGACATCCCATCCGATTACAACCATGTTCTGATGTCGTTAAGATTTAGCAATTGTACTTTTTACAATAGGCAAGTCTGTAACATCTGGAGAAATTTGTGTCTCTAGGTATTCTTTCTCAAATGCTTTTTGTAGTTGGGAAATTAGACACACTTTATATTTTATATTACCTAAGAACTTGTCTTTAGAAACATTAAGACTTGTATTTTAATCAAATAAAATTTTAGGTAAAGTTTGTTTCCAAAATTGTTGCTGACACAGTAGGCTTTTCATGCTGATATTATTCGTTGAGTAAAAGTCAAATATTACACAGGTATTATCACCATTTTGTTTTGTATAAATGTAGCAAAAGCATCATGTAGGGTTAAAAATGTGCCCTTCTTCGGCCACATCACACAGTGCAGTAAATTACCTCCATAAATATTATAGATCGAATATAGTACTATACTACGTAGCGACATTGTGGATAAGTAAATATTTCTGTTTAGATATATTATTATTAGATAAACATGTGTATATATCTCACTCTATTTATAATATATTATATAGTTATATATCATATATACATACACTAAACAATATTAACACTGACAAATATAAAAATATTAATAAAGTGGAATGTGTTCAACTTTTGTTGTTATGCGCTTATTACCAAAATCATCG
>CABFWB010008605.1:0-17057 GCA_902151455.1 Timema bartmani
CTAGCTAATATTTGAATTAAGGGGGAAATTTGAATTGTCTCATGGTGGCCCATGTCTTATGGTGGCCCACCCTCCCCTACTTAATTTGTTTTTTGTCTGATATACTGAAAGATATCTGATATACTGAAAAATATTTTAATACTTCTTTAGTCCTTATATTTTATACTTTATTTAGTGTATTTACTTGTTGTGCCCAGCGGAGACAATTTTTGGATTTATTTTCTCCTTTGGGGAGTTACTATGTTTTTACTTAGGTTTATTTTTGAAAATGTTGGCACACCTCCAAATCTTTTCAATAATAATAACAACAATAACAATTTCAAATTAAATATAACTCATTCAAATGATGATATATATTGCAAATTTATGGTTTAGAGGCGCTTCGACATATACAAGTCATTAGGGTATTGCAAATGTAGTTTGCTTTAGAGTAAACTGCTGAGTAACTATCCCAGGCATTATCTGCTAAGCACCATAAAAGATACTGGTTACATTTTACTGTCTATTTTGTTTTCTCCCAAAACAATTTTAAGAGAAAAAAGATTGGGGAGGTATTTTATACCATGGTGCCCAGAGTAAGAAGATTGTAAAATTATAACCCTCAGACAATTTACCAATTGAGACAAGTGTCCTCACAGAGTTTTAAGTGTGATTTCTTAAAATCCACCCCTCGTTCTGTTCCACTAATTTTTATGGGTTAAGCTTTTGATAGTCAACAATAATTTCTCATTAAAAAAAGAATAGCTACCCGCTTCGGTGACTGCATGGCCTCAGGCGTCATTCTCGCAATAGACTAGACTGCCAATGACAGGTAGATTGGGGTTCAAATCCCGGTCGGGTGTACTGAGTTTTTCCCTAAATGGTTTTCCACTCTCCCTACATGCAAATACAGGTACACAAACATATAACCTGAAAGGGTGGTAAAACACAGTTAAAAAAAATTTAAAATTAATCTCTGTTTTGTATTGTTTCTGCCAGAGGCAACACACATTGGTGACGCTTGCACTGCAGACATCCAGTGCTCAAAGACTTTCGGAGCCCAAGCACAGTGCTTGAACAACGGTACTTGTGGTTGCCAGAAAGACGCTCATTTCATGGAAGATCTTTGTTACCGTAGTGTCCGTAAGTTGTCGGCACACTGACCTAAATTAAATTGATTTGTTACTCATGTGCTGAAACAATATTTGCTTAGATATGCCCCTATTTGCCTGACTCTTGATTTTATAGGAGGTTTTTTTNTACGCATGCAGATGGAGTTATTTGTTTGCTTTTTATATGCCAGGTTAATCTTTTGGATTCTATTTGATCCTTACTCTTGTAGAGTGACTCATTTGATAATTATTATTTCATGTTGAGATTCATTTTAAAATATTTTACTACATTTTTTAAGTGCAGGTTTTTAAAATTTGTATCTAGTCAATTAATCTACTGTTCTTGCAGATTTGCTATTTATATTAACTCTACCCTATAAAGGATATTACTGTGTATTGTATAAAGTCGCTAATGAACTCTAAGTTAAAGTAACCAAATAACAACCCCTTAACTTTAGATAATTTTCCTGGCTTTAATTTTTATAATATTATGAACATTTTAAATATTCACCATAACATTTGGAACTATTGTTATAAAGTAACTTTTTTTTTCCACATTAGTTTTAGTTAGAAATTTAAAGAATAAAAACACATGTCAAGTGGGCAATCTTTGGAACATATGTTCCCAAAAAAAACGCCCACTACTAGCTCAAAATAGCTTCATGTTTTGGGTAAAAAAAAGCATTGCAATATTTTTTCTATGGTGAATTTATTTTATAACACAATATTTAGGCGAGTTTTCGAGATGGACTTGGTTAAGTCCTAGTATGGAGTGTTATTGACTAAGTGGTTCTGACCAAGTTGAAGCGCAAAAACGATTTTAGAGTTGTCATTCATGTACAAAAATGGCGACGAAATGAGATTTTATTTGACATAAATTGGCTATAAGTGAATTAAAATGTAATGCCACTGATATTTTATCCATTGGGTTAATTGAGCAATGTATCAAATCTAAAACACACCAAAATTCACTCTTGCTTTTATCCACAAAACTTCGTGAAGTCCATTTCTGACCTACTTTATACAGTGAACAGTGGATTCATATGTACAATGATGATGATTTTAATTAGTCATTTTTGAAAAACCATAGATACCAAGTTTTACCCCGATCGGTAAAACAGCTTAGGCTCTTGTCTGAGAAAGACAGACATAATCACAAAAAAACACTTTTTTTCAGGTCATGAAATGTCAACATTAATCAAAATCTTAAATTTGATTTTTTGACGATCACAATCCTTCTCTCTTTGATGGGTCGAGAGCAACCAAAAACCAATATAATGAAAAATGCTAATAAAACCAATACATACAATATTTACGCCATGGCAATTTATAGCAAATAAAAATTAAATGGCAAGCTAGGCTGGGTCCAGTTTTAAAACATCACAGAACAATAACTATAATATCTGGGATACTTACTTCTTTACAAGAGTAATATAATCCAAATAGCAGACAAACTACACATCAAAACCAAAGAAAGTATTAATTCAGCCATTATTTTTACCACACCGCAGTAGTGAAACTTGCAATGTGGGTTCGATGATGAAGAAGCAGGAAGGGAGCCGAACGAGCCGTCTCGGTTGCACTCGGATTTGTCTTGAGCTGTTGATGAGGTGGTAGGCATAATCATCGTCATATTAATTAGAGATATACAAGTGTTCCAATCAAAGTGATCATACCTTCAGTTCAAATTTTTTAATTTTATACCTACTATTTAAAGCATGCAACTTAGTGTCTCAAATTTACACCAAATAAAATCACGTAAATTTTAGCTTTTTGTTGAAATTCCCTGTGTTTTCCTTGTCTTTTCCCTGTCTTACAGATGTGTGGCAACCCTGCTCAAAAATCTTCTTATTTACATTTTGTACAGCAGCTATCAATTTCTAACATCGCTCTCTAATCTTGAAATTACAGTTTTAATTATCCTTGCCTATATTATTGCTGTATGTTTACTATTAGTAATATAATGCCCTGATGTTGCAGCTTTGGGTGGTCTTTGTAGGGTGCGTAATGACTGCCGGAATGGCCCATCTACGTTCCAAGCAACATGTATACGTGGAGAGTGTGTGTGTACATTTGGTTTCCATTCCAGCGCGGATGGATGGGAATGCATACAAAACATATGTGAGTAGCCTACAAACAGGAAACACAGGATCTTCATGTTGAGAACGGGTGACAATCTATTCATTATGTTTTAAAAAATATTTCCTGGACAAAATTTAAACCTCTAACATTTTATTTTATTTCAAGAGAACGAGCCAATTTCTTATCTATGGCCAACATAAATGTATTTATCTTTTCAATAATTATGTATTCCCTGTCTGGGATGGGCCTTAGAACAGTTTCTTAGTATTCCCTGCTTTTCGTAAGACGTGACTAAAAGGGGAATGACACACCGTATCCAACATTCCAAGGGTGAAGGATTAGTCTTTCAAAACATGACTGCTTGGGAATCAGGTTGAACCCAATCTTATGGGTTTGCCAGCCTTCCCAGAGTATAAATGGGATCTTCCCCAGATAACATTTTTATTTGCTGTGTTTCTCATGGGTACTCAATGCTAACTCTCAATTTATGTTCCGACATCATACTGCCAAACCCTGCTGGCGACTCATTGAAGCCTGCTAATATTTATTTTTTCAGTGTTGGATGGCCCATGCTCGCTGGACAGTGACTGTTTTTTGACCAATAACAGCCGTTGCATGGGAGGTTTGTGTGGGTGTCAAGTCAACTTTATAAGTAGTGCTGACAACAGACGATGCCTCAGGTGTGAGTAGTTGCAGTTGTCTAGCTCTAACATAATAAACCAACAGAATGAACAGAATCTTATGAGGATCATTCATAATAATGTTAAATGTGAAAAATTCATCAGCAGAGATAGGAATTTTGTTGAGCTTGTAAGGAGTTTTGCAAAGATTTTTAGAGGAACTTAACCTTCTGACCGCTAGAGACCCAAAATTTCTTTCCTTTCCCCCCAGATATATATATTTTTAGTCTGGTGATGCCTCCAAAAACTATTTATAAAGTACTTGTAATGACAAATTTTAACAAACTCTATAAAAAAAAGTATGTTCAATTGTATCATACTATTTATTTTACTAACAATATGCTTTTAATTCTGTTCTTTGAAAAAATATTAATTAGACTTAAACAATCGGTACTGGCACTATAAATTACTGATTTAAAAAAATTAAGCGGTGACCGAGCTATCTCAGGAATTAATCTTGCATTTTAACTTGCTGGTTATTGAAGGGGAGATTATTGTTTTAATCTCAGCCAGGCGGTTCAATATAGGTGGTTTTTCAAATGAAGGTTACAGGGGAAAAGTGGCTCAAGTCCAATTTTGACTTATATTGAGTTAATTGCTCTCATCTGTTAAACAATCATGAAATGTTTCTGATACAATATAGATTATGATTACAAGAGGTCTCTGGCATATATATGTGTGTGTGTTTGTTTTAAGTATTTGCTGGGAGTCCTTATGTAGTTTGAGATATAAAATTGGCTGTCCTGGAAAATGTGTGTGATGTGACTTTGCTCCTTTTCCCCCTGTATCTTTCAAATGTGTGTAATTTTCCATCTTTTTTCCCTCTATATCATTCAAATGTGATTTTAACTGTGATTTTCTCATCCTCTCAGCACACTAATGGAAGAAATTATCTTTAAAGCTATCCTACCCCTCAAATTGTCACTTTTAACCCTATTTTTTAAACATACTAATAAAAATAAATTACTTTGAGCCCTGCTTTTCAGAGTTCCACCAATACAGTGGTATTAAATTGTATACCTGCTCTTTTGACGTGTTTATGGCAGGCATGCTCGGGAGTTGAGTCTGAGAATTACTTCGCGCGTCATTTTACTGTTGGTAATTCAGCCTGCTTACAGCATATGTGCGCTCAGTGTCTTATTTGTATTCTGGCAACTTTCAAAATTTTCAAATATTTTTATAAACATTATTATTAAATACAATATTTTTTTATTGATTACAGGGGCATTTAAGCGATAAAAATAGGAATGCATTAGCAAGTTAAAAAAAAAGTCAATATTCCATTTTTCAAAGGGGGTCTGGGACCTAACCCTGATTGGGGTCCCTACTTTACTTCTTTTCAAAAAAAAATATGATGTAGTTGCAGAGAGACTGGGAGAGAAATGTGAGGAAGATGCTCAATGTTCAGAATTTATTCAGCACTCCACTTGTGGCAGCACTGGTCAGTGTGAGTGCCCCGAATATTACCACTCGGTTAGTCCCGATGGTTGGTGTTGGGAAAGCCTTGGTAAGTTGATTTGTTTGTTACAAGTTGTAAAATAATCTAGAAATGTAAATCTGTTTGGCATGTAAATAGAATAAAATGGTATTACTATTGCTTATCCTTAAGGTGGGGATGTAGGGGAGATGAGAAAAGGTAATTGTTTTTGCAGTTTTTATATCAAAACTTTTTTTAGTCAAAATAAATAAAATATTTCTCCAGTACAAACATAGAGTTTAATTTTCTTCACATATTAATATCAACAGTTGTTGAATATCTCTCAAGAGTGTCCTGGAATTTAATGACAACTTTTTATCTACATTTAAAAAGTTTGTCATCTAATTCTGCTATGCTCTTGACAGATATTCAACAACTGTTGATATCACCATGTGAAGAAAATTAAACTCTCTGTTTGTACTGAAGCTATATTTTATTTATTTTGGCAAAGGAAAAAAAAATTTTGTTATAAAAACTGAAAAACACTGGCCTTTTTTCGGGTTCCCTGTATCACCACCTTAATTAACTTATTCTTTTTTTTAGTGATAATTGTTTTTAAAAAAATCAACCATTAGTAAATGAAGTTAATGTTGGTAGGTTTGGGTGATAGCTGCACCAACAGTAGGCAGTGTGTGGTAAGGGGAAATGTGACGAATGTTACGACATGTTCCAATGAGGTGTGCGAGTGTGTGCAAGGCTATACACCCAACGATGAGAAAACAGACTGCAGTAAGTTTCCCCCACATCTACTATGTTAGTATTAATCAATCACTGTTTAATATTTTGGCTCAGAGAAACTTCTATAGTGAGCGAAAAATTACCATCCATGCAAGACACGCCAGGGAAGCTCACTGATAGAATAATGGAATGCGTAGTCAAATGTCCCAAACTCAACTCTAGTATTCAGGTTATTTTTCTTTAAATTGCATTTGATTTTAGCATAGAAACTAAACTTAAGTATAGAATGTGCTTAAGAGTAATGCAATATTAATATAACTAACATATTTCTCTCACTTGAATTCAATCGTTCTAATCCCTAACACATTAGCATAATTAGTACATATGGGTGTAGCCTGAATAGGTAATAAGATGTGATGCTAAAAAAAACTTGTGCCAGACTAAATTTTTCAAATTAAAGTGTATTTGAATGCCTCTATGTATATATCTGTCCATGCAGCCCTAGCAGTGTTTATTGAGGAGTTTTGCTGCCATGTCAGACACTCTAGTAATATTGTTTGCACCCTTAGGTTGGCCAAGCTCACAAGAGCCAGGCAAGAGAATAAACTTGACCCTGGTGTAGTTTGACGCAACCACGGGGCAGACCATAGCTCTTTATACTCTGGAAAGGGAAATCTTCTTCATCTCCTAGTTAGGTTTGCACCTGTCATCATCCTCCTACACTTTAGTCTGTCAGTCATTGCTCCTGCCTCTCTCAGCTGCCGAATGTTTAGCATCCCTTCCCTCTTGAGGACTTACTCCACGCCATCTCTCCACCTCTCTCCCTTGGTCTTCCCCTTGGTCTCTTCCTCCTCCAGGCTCCCTTCTCTAACATTTCACAGCAACTCTTTCTCCTTCCATCCTCTCAACACGTCCTAACCACCTCAGCTGGGCAGCTTCTATTTTCGTCAATACCGTTATCACTACAACTTTCAGTCAGATATTTTCATTGCTAGCTCTATCTCTCCTCGTCTTTACCATTATGAAGGAAAATAAACATCTCAAACATTCCTTAGCAGTAGCGATAAGTTGTACAACTCATATGTGTCCGATACCAGAACTATTGCTACTAGCAAGATGTTCAGATTATATTACATTCAGCTGTATATTCATATATTTAATATTGGGATGGTCCAATCAACTCCAAAAATGATTAACGAATTATTATTTTGTGTTTCTAGATGGCAGTACTCAACTCTTGGCAATATTCAACACTGTCCTTTTGGCACTATTTGCTGTGAAATTGCTTAGGTAGGCATTTTAGCGTGTAGCATTTGAGTGAGTGTTAACATTTAAAGTTGAGTAAAATTATGAGTTAAATTCTAGTAAAGCTAATAATGAGGATTAGCTAATATCCATGACCGTATTCCAGCTACCTTCATCAGATAGCAGTATGTTTAAGATTAGAGCTGCTATGTTTTGTAATTAATTGTGTTAACAAATAAAACAATTTTGTACTAAAATTATAAAAAGGGTCTCCGATGACCTGTAAAACCGGGAAGTGTAAGGGAATTTGATCAACTTTCTGGGACTTTGATATATTCACTTAAAAATACACAACTTTTAATTTGTAATTTTAGAAATAATAGTTTTCTTTTCGTCAATAAACACTATGCATCTCTTTAAATATAGATGGGACAGCTAATCTCAATAATTGTTGTGACCAACCTGTGATTTTAGTGTTTTGTCTTCCTTCCACCATGCGTTTTTAGCCATAGTTGGGTAATGGTTATGTACATGCATGAGAATTCAACTAATGTCATATGAAGAAGGAACTATAATGTGTCTCACAACAATTATTTTCAACTGTATTGCCTTCTCTTAATGTCCAAGTATAATCCCACTCAATCTAACTTAAAAAAAAGTCTAAGAAAACAATTGTTAATTTTTAGTTTATTTTAACTTTTAATCAAATATCTGTGTGTACGCCCCTTTAATGCTGTGCATCTTGTTCACATATTTAAATTTTCACATACTATGGGACTCTGTGACATCATATCAGAAAACACTAGTTTATTTTTTGAATTCAAGTGTAAGAAGTGGATTCATAACAATAATTTGTTGGAATACTTATAAGGATATTTTTTCGTACTTTGTATTTAAATTACTATGATAATATTTAAACTAAAGTATATAAAAATAAATTAGAATTAACAATATATACATTAATTAATGTTGATTTTGTTAGTTTCCTTGTATTCTTGGTGAATATATCACAGTATTATGAACTCGGTTGTATTAGCTTGGTTTAAGTGAACTATCTCTATAAGCTTTTTTAAAAAAATAATGTATTTTTTTTATAAAGTATAACATTTTCCTATCCTTAAAAATATTGTAAAAATTCAATTCAATTAAGTTAACAGTGCTCATACATTAACCAAGTCTGCCTTGTCTTCTATTTCAAGGGGTCTGGTTCATATCTTGTTTTCAGTCAAATTGTAACTCATAGTCTAGCTTATTGGTGAATTTTGTGTTTACATTATACATCTAGACCAGTGTTTCTCTCTAGGCCATTATAAGATCATAAATAATGTAAATCTGTATATTGGATAGGATTGCATTACCCAATAGCACATTGCCTTAGGCTGAAATTCTTAAACCCACTCATAGATTGACACCATTTCACAATATGTGTGTGTATCTAAAAATTATTATATTAGGTAGTAATCTCAATAAAATTATGTTTATAATACAATACATATTTATACATAGTGGTTTGAAATAATATATCTTGGCTCTGGAAAAACAAGAAAATTGGAAAATTTTAAAATATACTTTAGCTGTCTGAATTAAACTTTACTTGATCATGGATAGTTGGCGGTTCTAGGTAATTAAAATTAACTTAATGATTATTAATATTAAGACTACACAATTACTTTGTGTCCTTTGAAACATAGATTACACTTTGTTAACTGCTAAAATATTGGCTTTATTTATAAAAATATACTTTAGGCCACTTTGTAAACTCGAAAGTGTGGATGCTGAATGAACACTGAATAACTGTTAGGTTGGTGAAACTGCACTGTTTGTTTAAAACAATAATATTTTGCTTTGAAAACAATGTAAACTACAACAGACAGCTTGCTACAACTAAGTCATGTCATACAATTAAGGCTTTCTTCAGTTTAATAAAATGTGAAATATTTATAGCTGAATATAGTAAATCACAAAATATAATTTTGTAATACTTTAATATGGATTTCAGAATTATTTTTTTTAAATATGGGCATATTAATCTTTATTAATATAGATTTTGAGATATTTAAAATGTAATATTAACATATTTTTTAAAAATCAATTTTGGTTATTTTAGTATTTTGTCTCTTTATTTATTGTATTGCTACGATATATTTTATTCCAATGCAAGGACCTACTTATTGAAGGTATCACCATTGTTGGATATAGGGTGGACAAATGATAATCCATGTATTTCATTTTCCTTGAAGAATAATTATTATATTTGTGGAACGGTACACAAGATACTAAACATCTAGGACGCCATACTTCCTGAGGTAGTCATACAGAGCAAACAGCATTGGCGACCACTATTATAACAAAAGAAAAACAAATAGTCGAAGCTGTTATTAATTTTAGAGAGGAATTCACCATCTAGATATCATATTCTGAAAATTTAAAAATGACACCTGGACACGGGAATAAAACCCGGGACCTTTGGCTTAGTACGCCAATGCTCTACCACTGAGGTATCCAGGAGTCTAGATGGTGAATTCCTCTCTAAAATTAATAACAGCTTCGGCTATTTGACTCTTATTATTATCCATACAATTATAATAATAACAAGCCAACTACCAAGTCGAAGATGGCTGCGTTATCTGATGGCTTGTGAATAAAGCTGACGATTTTCGCATGTCTATCATAGACTCTGCCTTAAAATATGAGTGAAGAATGACCCTGGGCACGGGACGACTCCTGGATAGCTCAGTGTTAGAGCATTGGCGGACTAAGCCAAAGGTCCCGGGTTCGATTCCCATGTCCAGGTGTCAATTTTCAGAAAAAGAAAAACAGTTGAAACATGGAATTATAATTTACTTTCTAACAACCATCAAATAAGGTAATTACCAAGATTTGTTTGGATGCTTTTATATTGAATAAAACATAAAGTCACTTTAAGAATAGAGGTAATAAATATGTACATGGACCTAAAATGTAGTAGTAGATATTAATAGAAGAAATATGTATTTAAATACAAATAATTGGCTATCATACTAAACTCACTGGAGAATTTTAGTTTTAAGCAACTTGCTTTTCTGCACATTAGAGCTAAAGTGAAAGAGTTATTGAGTAGGTAATGTAGGAGATGGGGTGAGGGAGGTGTTAGGCATTCTTTACAGGATTAAACTACTGATTTCAATATTTTTGATTATTTTATATCTGGGAGTGGGAGGGAGATCCCCCCTACTCTCCCTAGATCCGCCACTGAATAATTTGCAGATGATGGGCCATGTAAAGTATAATTTAATTTATTTTAGTAATATTTGATACAAAATAAATAAATAATTTATATAAATGTTTAATAGTATATAGTAAATCTGCCTTTCTGTTGTGTGAACTAAGTCTTAAGAACATATTTTATCTTAATTTTAACATTAATTTATTTATTTTCAGTAATTTTTTATAATATGTTATGTTTTGATTATAAATTAATAATGTTTGTAAGGCCCATACTACCTATATACAATGTTAGTTATATTAAAATAATAAAAAATAGTGATGTTTGTACCATTTATTTTTCTATTGTAATAGTTAATATCATGAGTACATTACTCTGGTAAATCTGGACCTTTTAGAATTTAAAATTGCATTTCTTTCATAATACAACTTGACACTCGAAAATAGAAAAGCTAATTCAACAAAGACACAAAACGAACTTTAAATAAATGCTGAAATGTTTCTTCTGTGTGACTTAACAACAATAGAACAAAGATGATTAAAAAACATAATGTCATTTGGTAAGATTAGTATAACTTAATTTATGGCTGTTAGCTTTTCTCAATTACCGGTACTTTTGATATAAAGGTAATGAAATCTTTGCTAACCACTTGATGTATTTTTGACCAATGCAGTCAGAAAATGAGCCAAGTGACTGACGAAACCATTGCAGCAGCATAACAAAATGGAAGGTTTGTCGCCAAGCTGCCTGAAACATAACCATTGTCTTATAAAAATAAACGTGTGTTTGTGTGTGTATATATTGTTTACTTAAAAAGTTGTGTGAGTATGCAAATGAATACCTAAAAGTGTTATGTAATTTAATGGCTCAATTAATAAGGGTGAATTCTTGGTGGAAATAAAGAATCGATTAGAGATATATCAAGATTTTCTGTGTAGATATCTACATTTGACTTTGAGGTTTCAGCCAGGCAAGGCAGCAATGTTTGAGGGTAAACAATTCAGTATGTAGGTGAAAGCTATATAAACAGGAAGCTATATATTATTGGTGAAATTGCTTCAAGGTAAGTTTGTCTTTTCTGACAGATGAAAAGGTATGCTAAAAATAGTTCAACATTTATCTACCTCATACATATCTCTTGTCACTTTGTCAAGCGAAGTTGTTTTTATAGCAAACGTAAAAATGTGTTGAATTACCCAATGTTTTCTATATTCAGGAATGAAAGAACGATTCTCGAAATTGTCAAGATTATATCATTTTTGTTCCAACAATCGAGTCCAGAATGGTAAATATTTTTTCCCGCTGGAATCCCAAAATTTGGGAATCCCGCATGCTCCTAATTGTTATTATTGTCTGATTTATTGATTTTTATTATTATGTATTTGAAAAGTTAGCCAACTTAAAAAGCTACTACTAGTTCAAAGATTTTATCAAACCCCACACATAGATCTTTTTTTTAAATAAGCCTTTAGTGACCATTACTTGATGGTTGCCTTTGAGGGCTCCAGTCTATTCCGAAGAAGACAATACACAAGGTGCAGGTGTGTAGCCNTTTACACTTATTTTGTGAGCAGTTTGTAGCTTGGAAGGGGGTGTTGTAAAAATTAAATAAAAACAAATGAATACCTAATTTATCATTCTAATGAAATAAACATAAATAAAAAGGGGGACCATACACTTCCAAGTTGATGTTTACATTTTTATTACAATTTTTGTCTCAAATTACATTATTGGTAAAATATACTATTTTTAAGAACCTGTAAACATGATCATAAAAAATTATTAATTCATATTTTAGTAAAAATTATATACTCTACAGTTTTTATGAATATGTTTTGTTTAAAAAGATTTATAAGTTATTTCTGCATGGCTACCTATTTTATTCTCATATAAAGAAGAATACCAATCATATATCATAAACACTACGTTTATGGCACAAAGATAGCTTCACTCTTTGGACCAGTCCTGTAGCTCCATTCATCTACTCTTTAGTCTCGTAAATAAATCTAAAACCTCACTGGCATCAACTTTGATGTCTTGATGAAAATTAGCAAGTGCTAAGCCATTGAGACATTGCTCGTTCACTGTTGAGCAGAAGTAGGTTTTGAGTCTTCGTAATGTAGAGAAACTGGCAACATTGCTAAAAGCTGTAACACATTGTGTATGTTAGAGATGAATTCATCACAGTAACAGAGGGACTCAACAGCAGTAACAGAAATATCTGCGACTGCAACTCCATCCCACTTCTTCCACCAAATAATGAGCTCAGCTCTTAACACTGCCATTCTAACCAATCCTCAAGTGCTATTTGATGTGATATTCATTCAGTTTATTTGTCGACTGCATATTCTTGGTATACAGCAAATGAAAGATCCCAGTTTGGACTTTGTAGGTACTTGCTTAGTTGCAGTGTGTAGGAGAAGCAATGAACATTTGAGTTCTAATGCAACTAGGAAATCACTTTGTGTGATTGCAGAACTGAAACACGCTGCAGTATCAGCATCATGGTCATGCTCTAGTTCTGCAAGAGTAGCCATAATAAAAGGAAACAGTTATTGAAGTGTAATGACAGAATCATGACGATCAACCCATCTTGTAGCACACAATGATTTCAATTTGGTCTTTTTCGGTGGAGAGACGGTGTCAGCTTCAGAAATGTTAGTGTCCAGTACAAGCACTCTCTTGGGCGATGCTGACAAAAATGTAGAAACTGAGCCCAGAATTCCCATCGTGTTCTTTATGTATGGCACTTCGCAGGATTTAGAAATGCATAGGTTCAGTGAATGATTGAAACAATGTGTGTAGAGTGCCAATTGGCTGATCCTTTAAGATAAGAGCCTGCACACCATTAAACTTCCCTGACATATTCGAACCTCCATCGTATCCTTGCCCATGAACATTATTGTAGTTTAAACCCAGGGTCTTCAATTCTTGCTAAATTGCTCCCTTAATTTCTATACCTTTTGTTCGAGATCATAGACAAGAAACCCAAAAATTCTTCTCTAATAACGAAGGTCATCATATTCACATATCTGATACATAATGTAATCTGCTCAGTTGTGCTAACGTTTGTGGTTTCATCCATAAAACTGAAAAATATTTTGCATAATTTATGTCTTTGACTATAGCCATGTGAATAACATCCCCGATACATGAAACAAGTTCATTTAGTATAGTAGGGCTTATCATTGTACAATTGGGGTTCACTCTCTGAAAGTGATTCTGTAAGTCTTTATCTCCTGAATCTATTCTAAAAGCTAGAAGGCCTCGAAAACGCCCTGTGTACCTGATATAACTGGCTCGGCTGAGCTATTAGCATTGAATGGACCATGACCTCTTAGGGGTAGATTATTCCATGCACAAAATAGTGTTGTTTTTATTATTGGAATCAACCTTTTTCTGTTTGTCTCAATTATTGCTGCCTTGTTCTTATCAATCAAAACATGAACTGCCCTAATGTCTTTTGATTCATAGTTTTTCAAGAACTCGCCGACTTTTTCAGCTGCAAAAATGTGGTACTGCGTAGATGCGCGAGCTCGCAAATCCTCAAGGGCATTTTTAAACTTCTGCAACGGCTCCTTCACCAGAGATTTTAATGGCTGGAAATATTAAAAAAAAATCATTATCTTTATAAAACAATAATTACAATACAATCATATTTTACAATGTTTTTACAATGCTTTAAAATATTAAGTTCATATTTTTTATTCAAGTATGTAGGTTGTATGTACTTGTTATTTATTATGATCACCTTTTGTAGAATAAAATTTGTTTCGCTGCAGAATTTTAAGTGGAGTGGTTTCATTGTAAAACGTGGGTTTTAATCCCTCTGTAGCATACTTCAACTCCAAGCCACCACCAGGTGGTGCCCTTAGGCCTTAATTGCATTGTTATTAGTTACGGTTATGGTTAAATACTCAAGAGTCAAGATTACCTGAAGGCCTATTCCAACACTGGCTGCAGGAGCAAACAAAACACAAAATTTGTAGAACTATCCTTTCTTCACATCACTGTATGCAAGCCAGTGAAATTGATGCAGCCAGTCCTTTTGAAATTTTCTCTCCTGTTTGCCTTGTTGAGTAGCTGGGAAAACAAATCCTGATTCAGATTGCCACGTTGCCTTCAAAAACCGAAATGTATCACTTGGTTATAAAACTCTAACAACACAATGACCGATGTCATTGGGATGTGTGGATATGTTTGATGGAATCTGCAACAATGCATTATAGAAAGGGACATTAATATATTAAATACAAAGTATAATGTAATGAAATATAATAGTAGAAATTCAGAAACTTACATCAGTCGTAGTCGTGTTTGTGCTAGTAAAAATGTCTTGGTCTGATAATTCGCCCATCACATTTTTTCTGACAAAAAAAGCACGAATATTGCATGTCACACTTCTCTTAATTTTTCTCACTGAGATCAACGCTAGCTGTGCCGCGCTTGCGTAGTCAGTATTGTAGTGCAGCTGCGGTCAATCCAGGAGAGTTGAATACAAGTGGCTGAGGGGCGTTCAGGTGTATGACTATCAGACCAACTTATTACACGTATTTCAATGTATTTAAATATGTCGAATATGTTTATAACTTTGTGTCAGTGTATTGGATTTACCATTTACTGACATGCTATAAACTATGAAAATGACTGAAGACCAAATATTTTTATTTCAAACTGTTGAATGAAGTTTTATCTAGTGTATGCTGTGGTCCAATGGGAGGGGGAAGGGGGGTTCCTAAATCCCGCTCAGTCCTCTCGTGGCTACACGCCTGACTAGGTATGAATTACTGTTTCCGAACCTATTGTGGTTTTAAACATTTTAAAGTCATAATAAGCTTGATGAATAATTGAATAACCCATACTTGTTAAGAATTTACATCCATTACTGTTTTCAGCCTATGGTCTGGGTAACTTTTTTATTCAAGCCATATATTTTCCACTACCGGCTGGCTAGACCTGTCGTAGCTCATATGCTTAATAAGATAACTTGAAACTAGAACAGGCACAACATCCAGTAACCGATCGTTAATTTATGAAAGAGTAAACCCACATTTCACCAATGATACATTTTTTGGGCATGCCGGGAATGGAACCCAGGGCCCTTAGCTCAGTAGACAGCAAGGCCGTAGTCAGGGAGGGTTGGGGGTTCAATCCCCCGCCCCACCGAAATTTTAGGAACAAAAAATATATGTGGCTTTATTTATGGTTCAAACAATATCAAAATTAAAGTACAAGTACAAATTAGGGGGTAGTGGTACCATAAAAAGGACTTAAGATAGTTTCTAGAACTATTTATCATTTAGAATTTTTTCTAGCCTCCGGCAATTGGGGGATATTCCCACCAAACCTCCTCTGAAATTATTGGCTGGACACGGCCTTGGTAGACAGACGCGCTACCTACTGAGCTAAGGTGTCGGATCACTTGTTAAGAATATAATAAATAAATTATGAGCCCTAATATTTAATTGTTTACATTTTTACATAATAGCTAGGCGGGTGATTCAATAATTATCTGCGTTGTGTTTATCAAATTTATTAAAATAACAATTAAGACCTTACAATGCCATCATCGGGGCTGTCCATAAACTCTCTCACGCTATTTTTTTCATCCTCCGACCCGTCACACATTGTCACAATTTTTTGAATCCCCCTTTCTAATATTATGTCACAATATAACGCGCCCCCTCCTATTTAAATAGTATTTATAACTGTAGAGCCTAGAATATAACCCTTTTATCGAAATGTGTTCATATGTGTTTGCCAAGCTCGATTGAAGTCAATGAGTGGATTGTTGTTTGTTTATATGTGCGCACAGTCAAGTTCATTAACACAGAACGCTGCCTGATACGCTTAATTGTAATGTGACGTCACACATTATCTGACCCTCTCACCTGCTCCTTTATATGCGTACATAGTTTACGGACAATCCCATTACTAAGCAGAATAATAATAGTTCAAAATTCATTATGTAGGTTATAGGCACCTAATTTAGCAGTCTTAAATGTCTGAAAATAGTGTACTTAGAGTTAAATGAGTAAAGTGTTGTCGCACTCTTATCTGTGTAAACGCAAGTAACTCTGTCCTTGGTGGGTCTTCGGCCATCCATACACTCGCAGTGACTCTGCTTTAGACAAAAGGCATTATCGATGCAGTCTTCATCATAGTCACATGAGTTGTTCACCCCTGAAAAATACAAAGATTTATTTAAATCAACTCTTTGGTGTGGAAATAGGAGTGTACTGGGATCATATTCAAACTAAATTAATTAAAAAATAACACATGGACATGAAAATCGAGTCTAGAACCTTTGGCATAGTGTGCTGAGCACGACTGCACCACTGCACCACAATCATAGACTCTACCTTAAACTTATAGTGAAGAGAGGTCTAAGCACTGGACATTTATTCCTGGCTAGCTCAGTAGTAGAGCATTGGTGGGCTAAGCAAAAGTCCCAAGTTCGTTTCCTGTGTCTTAAGCAAGGCCGTAGGCAGGGTGGGGTTTTGGGGGTTCAAACCCCCACGAAATTTTATGAACAAAATATATATGGCTCTATTTATGGTTCAAACAATATCAAAATTAAGATACAAGTACAAATTAGG
>CABFWB010008606.1:0-17051 GCA_902151455.1 Timema bartmani
AGGAAATGTGTTGTTGAGTGATTGGCTACACTGGAAATATACGTGAATGTCACAGTGGGTGTGGACAGATGTTTATTAGTTTAAGTACGATTGAACAGTGTTATATACGGAGTAACCGTGTAACCTTATCTCTACTCAATGCGTGTAATCATGTATATGAGAGTCTTAGTGATAGTTCAGAATACAACATATATACATATATTTTATTATTAATAAACTCACATAACCTAAGAGCTAACAATATTTTATATAAATGCCCGAATATTTTGTATTAACACTAACTTAAATTTATATATCTAGGGTAGGGTATTTTATATAGCCTACAAGTAAGATATAGAGGTACCTGGTGCCTAACTTAGTTTGACATAGGCTATATTTTGTGAACTAAAATATATTTTACCTGAGTTATTGAGTCTGTACCTTCTACTTTTATAGTATTTTTATTTTATTTTTACTTTAGGATACTCTGAAGAACCTTCAGAGAAGAATTCTTTGCTCAATCCTTACGGGTCATTAGTTGGGTCTGAAAGCAGTAAGTACCATTTTATACTCCAATTTAGGCCTAATATAATAATCCCAACTTATTTTTGATATAAATGTGGCTCGAATTTTATGATAGGTCGTAACAAAGATGTTCAATTATTACCAGTAGGCTTACTACTCACTTGGGTGAGTTTTGTTTTGAACTGTGTGTTATAACTTTTTTTAATAATCTCTAATTTAGTGTCATTGACTATGCCTCATTTTTGGTACTGTTTAAATGGTATTATAAATGTAGTGACTAAGTTTTATGGTTATTTTAAAAGTTAAAAAAGTAATATAAAAGGGATCTTGGGCTATAAACCCAAATCGCTGACTATTAGTGTCATTAATAATAAAATACGGGTCAAGCACACTAACAATTTCTTTTGATAAATGATTTTTTTCTCATTTAGGAAACACTATGCAAATAGAATGTAGCCTTTGGCGGTGCGGGAGGAAAGGAGTTTTGGGCACTGATAAGAATTCTGTGATATTTCAGCAAGAATTCAACACTGGATAGCTATCCTTTGGAAAACGTGGTAGGTTAATGATAGATCGATAACTACCTTATGTTTATTTAGATATGCTACATTATTTAAACTTAGCATAAAGATATATAAATTAACTATTGGATTTATATTTAAAAATTAATTTTAACCATTTGTGACCAATAACTGTACTAAATTGTACATTCAATACTTATTTTGATTTATTTTGTCTGTGTAGACCGGTTTGAATGAACATGGTAACCGCTTGTCTTATAAGAACTCGTTAGTATGTTCTTGGGTCAATGTCATTTTAGCGCTGATAATTGTTCCATTTAAATTTCAAAATAAAGTCAATAAATGATTATTTGCTTTAAATTGGTTAAAGTGGTCCAATTAATAAGTACTTTATTTTTTTAATCTATTTTGCCTTATATACCTATTATAAATGATGAACCTCCTATTGGATTATTCTATTTTACCTGATATAATTTCACTTGTAAGTATTTTTCGTTGTTTTAGTATATACATTATTATTAATAATAATATTATTTTTATTAGCACCGCGTCTTACTACCCGTTCAGCTTATACGTACTTACGCTAATGTGTAATGGTATGATGATTGTGAGATAAAATGGAGGACCTACAGTTTAACGTGCAATCCGAACCACGGTGAAGGCCTCACATTCCTCACATTCCTCAGATTCACAAGTTGTGATTAATACACGTCTTGTCAGAAGTGAAGGAAGGGTTTGGCAATCAGATAAATCTGTGCCAGGACCAAGTATTGAACCCTGGATCCCCACTACAGAAGTCAGACACCTTACCCCTATACCACCAGGTCTCTTTCTTAGTATTTACACTTTGTAGTGTAGGCTGATATATTTAACACATTATTTGTTGTTCGCCAGGGTGATATAAATTTAAAAGTATTATTTATTATATCTACCGACTTAGTCAGTTAATTTCCTTCTTGATGTAGGCTATATTTTCAAGCTTTCAATTGTTTAGTAGGTACCTAGGTTACATAAGGGCGACTGCACATGACAGTCAGCGAAAGGCAATTTTATCAGTAGAAATGTTCATTATAGATTCAAATGAGAAATCATACATGATATACTAAAAACACGTAGCTCTAGTTTAATTAATACCGATACGTAGGTGTACATTCTGAATGGGTAGTAAGACGATTTAAAAAAAAATTATAATGAGGAAATGCACCAACACTTAATCTTGTATGACACACATCTAAATATCACCACAACCACCGATAAACTGACGATTGGTTGTGTGTGCTGTCGCTAATAGTCAACGACAGATGTCTGACAGACTTTCAGTCGTGTGAGGTGTCCTGCCACCAACTGTACTACGAAATTGTATTCCACCAACTGTCTGTCGTGTGTGGCTCCCTTAGTGGTTTTATGGCTATAAGACAGACACTTGCTAATATAAGATACACTCTTTCTTTAAGGCCCCTATCACAATATGTATAGGCCTACTTCATTTTTATTATTACATTCAAATAGATGGAAAAACTAATAGTACCAAGGTTTATCAAGTTTGATAATCTATAATAATCATTTACAATTGAAACAAAATTCACGCAAATCACAAGAGAAACATAGAAACATAAATAATGATTATCTTTTGTGTTGACTTAGGTTCTTTGACTATATAATATTGACCCATTATCTTTTCCGGTGTAAGACATCATTGTTTTTATATAAATTGTTTATTCAATGTTTTTCAAAATTTTAATGTATCATTGCATGAAAGGTTAGGTTTTAAAATCTATGTTGGGGAAGTATCATAATGATATTCAAGTTAAATTATCAAAGGGTTTGAAAGTTAGGTTTGTATCCTAATAATTGTTTAAAATATTAGGCTAATTTAAGCTTTTACATTTGTAAAAGCATCTAATGTGTGGTTTTGACATTTTGGGTCTAGGTTGAATACCACTGGGCTATAGTAGGCCTATATTTTAAACATATTTTCTTTGTTACATATATTACAATATGACTATTTTATTTCCTTATTATTATTATTATTATTATTATTATTATTATTATTATAGTAATAATCATAATCATTATTTAGTCTGCACTTGTAATGAGTGGAAGTGTATTTACTTAGCTCTGCAAGTGACCCTATTCCATGTGCAAACTGCAAAGTGAGTTGGCCCGCCGCTAGGCCCAGGAAGTTAACTTTTACAATAGCCTATGTCAGGCAGTGACGACATTTGTGCTAAATGCACCTGAGCAATTTTTTGAGTGACAGAGCCTTATCAGTTGTTCAGGGCCTTGTTACTTTGTTTCACTTGGACTGCCTCAATATTAATGCTGCAGAATATAAATTATTTTTTAAATGTGGGGTTTCTACCTTCAAATGTGACCCTTGCATGAAAAAGGTGAACACTTATTTTGGGGATATCACCCTTACAAAATGCTCATCCATGGCCTTTCTTTCAGAGAGTCCTGTTATCTATGAAGTTAAATATCCTCAAGTAGTTCAGTCATTTGAGTAGCCACTTAAGGGGGCGGCCAGACTGAGCGAGCGTGCGAGTGACTAAAATATAAAATAGAACACATGGGTTGTAATGAGAGGTGGCCAGACTGGAGCGCGCGCGCTCGACCCGGTACAGTCTAGTTTACAGGCGCTAGGCAATTTTATTGTATGTTGGTTCATTGAGTGCTAGGAAAACTTCTCATTTTGACATTTTTATTAATATCGATAGGCTTAGCACACTTGCTACTAACGGCCTAGTTTAATTGGTAAGATCATAAACCATACTTATATGTATATGTGTGTAAAACTGATATGTTAAAATACTTCAATATTATCAAAGTAGACCTTTACAAATAAGAATCACCATTAGCGTGGAGAGAGGATGAGAAATCCACAACAATAAATCACTTGTTAAAACCCCCCTCAGTTCACTCAGCCAAGATTCGGAGCCTCCTCATCAACAACTATCGAAAACTATCTGCTAATCACGCGCGAGCGAGTGACGCGTGCTCCCAAACCTGGCCACCCAGTCACTTGCGCGCTTGCTCGCACGCTTGTCAGTCTGGCCGAACCCTAAGGCTTATTTAGCCGATCAATAAGCGGTTACCATACCATACAACTTTTAAACTCCCTGATTGCTATGGTCCATGATCTATTATCTTAGGTCAATGATCTAGGCCTTTGTAAGGACGTCATATTGGAAATCCAAATTTTGGAGCTTCTTCTTGCAAGTAACCGGCTTGTCTGGTTGTAGTTTGAATGCACTGTTCACTACCTTCTATATCAACTAACACACATCTTGGTGACATAGTTAGCTAACACACTAGTTTTGTGTTGAGCTAGACTGGAGAGGACGGGGGTGTGTGGGGGGTGGGGAGATCAAGGTTCGAATCTCGGCCAGGTGATCTGGGGGTGGTTTTCCACTCTCCCTCCATGCAAATGAGGGTTCACTTTCTCTAAATTCAACCTTCCCAATTCATAACCCATTAGCATAATTAGTACTTAAGCGTATAACCTAAACAGGTAGTAAGACACAGTGTTAAATAATATATATATATATCAACTAACTACGCCAACTCAAATAGACTATAATCCATCTACTTCTTCTGGTATTAAGTCTCTACCATTTGTATCAAATAGACCCCAAAAAAGTCCTTTAGCCATATTATATCTTTCACGACTTTAGTTCTGTTGCTGACAACAATATTGCTATGCAACACTTTCTAGGCCATTGACTGCATTAGCCACCATGATGAGGAATTTACGATAGTGACAAGACGCAAACCCAAGTCAGCGAATTACAAAATATCTGGGGATCCACAGGCCTAGTGTTTTCATGTTCGGAACTTAATCACTGACCTTGCAAGATAACCTTTGTCTTATGTACTGCCATTAAAGTTTAAAAAAAAACTCATTTTATAACTAGATTTTCTCCAGAAGTTTCTTTCCAGGACATTGAGTCGTACTTGACAGAAACATTTTTTTGTCTCAATTTCTTACTTTGTTCATAATTAAAAACTATTCACCTCTTATTTTTCCTTTTATATTGTTGTTGAAGAGAAAGACTTTTCATTAATCATAACCACACTCCATGGCAAGCTATTGCCAAAACAACCAATCACAGAGAAGCCTCGTATTGTGACTACCTCCTATCAGATCCTACTACCCGTCTTCATAGTATATTAGATTTCGAACGGACCTAGAGGCTACCACGCTTCTGTAGTATAGTGAATTATATTTTGTATTACACTGGGTTTTCCAAGAATTTGCTTCACAACAGAGACACCGATTCCTATAGCAATACAATGACTACAACACAAATATTTTACACATGTTAATCTTTCACCTTCCCTTTTGTATCTTTTATTGAGAGGATTATTTTTGAAAGGGCATTTGCTGTTTCTATTCGTAGGTAAAAGATATCTTCCTTTAGTTTCACATTGTCTTTCATAGTGTAAATACCATATGTACCTATTTGAAATTTTGAACTCTGCCACAAGTGAACCGGCAAAANATATGACAAATGGTATCCGTTTGTCGGCGGCTCAATCTTTAGAAATGCTAAAGAATTTACATGCAAATTAAAGTCCCGATATAAACTTATGTGATGTCTGAAATAGGCTATGCAAATATATACAAAATTCCATCACACAGGTGGTAATACTGCCAATATTCGTTTTAAAAAAAAACATTGTCCTAGTGGGGTGGATTAAAATTTGCACGTAATAGAAAGGGCCTTGCATTAAAGGGTAGAATATCTGTTTGTTTCTGCCAATTTAATGAGCATTGTTTGTTACAAAACATCGAAACAAAATTTTTCATCTGGATTAAATAATAATAATTTTTAACATTCTCATAATTTTTCATAACAATGTAAACCAAAGAATTTTTTCAAATTTTCCGGTGCCATATTTTGCCTCTTCTGTAGCAACATTTTTTTGGATGAAACTCTTTTTACTTCACAAGAAGTTTTTGGGGAATGTTTTAACACACATATTTCTCTCATTGTAATTCAATTAATTTCACTCTAGTATTTTCACCACAAATGATAAGTATCCTTCACATGTTTTGATGTTTCAAGTGTCTTATTTTTTACAAGAATGAATGAGATGTGAAACAACAATGCTAAAGTATGAAAAAAAGAAACAAAATAAAATAAATACTATGAATATAAAATGTAGGCTCATGCTATTATTTATTGTAAATAAAATTTAAAAACTTGAAACACAGTCATATTCATAAAATATGTGAAACATTTAAAATACGTGAAATATGCAGAATTTTTTTTTTCTACACATAGATATTTTTTTTGTATAAAATGTGCAAAAGAATAGGTTTGCATGGTATCAGTAGCTCATTCTAAAAATGCATTCAAATTCTAACATTCCTAACCAAACACATCTGTTTACCAAATATTTTTAAGAAAATAAGTATCATTAAAAACAGAAATGTATACAGCATGCAGATGATAACAATAAGCGTAACAGTGTGTTTCACAAAAATGACTGACAAGTTTGATGAAAATGAACGTGTGTAGAAAACCGTAGCTTACATTGCACGTTCTATTACCAGTTTCATGCAAGGCTGGATCATTATGTTGGCAAGTTCTATAAATCTATCTGTAAATAATTGAGACAGTATAATTAAGGGTATTTTGGTTAAATTTTTGTAGGGATTTTTCTTGCTGTGAATTGGGATACAATGTAATGTTTATATTTTAATGTCAAGTCGTAATTATTGATTCTTATGCTGAAAATAATATGTTTTGAATTTGATTATAAATGATTTTAACTAATAATTAATCTTATATGATTTTAGACTTGTGTCTACCTGCATAGTTAAATATTGGAAATCGTTTTACTGTGGTAGTGTATTTTTCGTTTCAATGAAAATCAATACTAATTAATTCTGATTATCAATGAATTAGATAAGTATAGTAAACTGCAATGTCATAATCATTTTACTAAAATTCAATTAAACTGCCATGGCTTAGCATGCAACTTATTGAAGTGTGTGAAGACAATGCAATAGTTTCATGCTGTAAAATAGATTAAGGAATTATTGGTTGTTGTTAAAATTTCCCAATTCAAGCACTGCTTGGAGGTGTGATTGAGGGGAAAGGTGGGAATAAAGAGGAAATATGAGAAGAGGACAGCAGGGAGAGTTGTTCTATAGGTGTGTAAGAGGCCTGCTATGGATAAGAGAAGTGTCTTTGAATTGTAAGGAAGTGCTGCGCAGGGCATACTTGGTACCCATTGCCACATATGCAGCAGAAACATTGGCATTGAATGTCAGAGAGACAAGGAAAGTGGAGACCATGGGAATGAAGTTTGTGAGGAGCATGTCAGCTGTCACCAGGAGAAATAAGATTAGGAATGAAGTTATCTAGGAAAGAGTTGGGATACAAGGAGTACATGAGATAGTAGAGGAAGCAAGACTGAGATGGTATGGGCATATAATGAGGATGGAAAAAGATAGAATGCCAAAGAAAACTTTGGAAATGAAGTATGTAGGAAAAAGACCGCAAGGGAGGCCAAGAATGAGGTGGGAGGAGCAGATAACAAAGTGTGCAAGTGAGAATAGAATAATGGAAGCAATTATAGAAGAAGATGGAGGCATTTTACTAAATTGACCTGGCCACAGGCTGGAAACAGTTGATGTCTATGATGATGATGGTATACCACAAGGTTCCAATTTAGGGCCACTCTTCTTCAATGTATTTATTGATGATATTGGTAAATACTTAATCTCATCTAGTTACTTACTCTTTGTGGATTATCTCAAACTATTTTAAACTATCAAATCACTATAAGATTGTCTAGACTCGCTAAGTGACATAAACGGTATTCTACATGGGTCTTCTTAAAATAAAATATCCACTAGTAAATCAAAGACCAAATTCATATCTTTTACTAGGAAAACTAATACCATAGTTTGTATTTATAAATGATAACATAGCTCACTCCCTTTATATTAATGTTTACAGAGGTGTTCTCCTGGACATCAAACTCTACTTTCACTGTTGACCATATAATTATTCACCCATTGAAATTACTTGCACCTCCATCTTACCTCTGAACTGCAACGCGAGGGCAAGGATACTAACAACCTCAGGCTCCAGCAAGATGAGGCTACAGTCCACACAGCTCGAACATCAATGGAGATGTATCACAAAATGTTTCTTGGGCACCTCATTTCACGATTTGAGAACATTGCTTGGCCACCACCAGACTTTTTATTGTGGGGCATTTTAGAGAGTCATGTTTTTACGCGGCTCACCCCAAAACAAGTCAGGAACTCAAAGAAAGGATTGAGGTGGAAGTGTAAGCAACTTAACAAAAAACATTGCACAAAGTCATGCCAAGTTTCGAGGAACATTTACAACATTATATTGCATATAGTGGTGGCTAACTTAAGGACATTGTTTTTAAAAAATGAATAATTCAAGGGCGTGTAGAAAATGATCAATCCTTATTTATTATTTTTAATTTAATTTGAAGCATTTAGCGGTCATAGTAGTAAATATATCATACTTTTAAACGTGCCAACTCTTTATACCTCATCCTGTAAAATATGAAGACAAACTTCACATTTAGATTTTGATAAAGTGTATTGTTTCTTTTAATTAGTAAATAACTTTGGTGGCCAAAATTTAAATTTTGATTATTTTTAGTGGGGTAGAAAAATGTTTTCTGGTTTATTCATAACTTTTTTTTGGCATGATTGGTGTCCATTTTTGTTATTATATAGGCCTGTACCCTAGGCTATTTTACAAACTTCAAATAAAATTTGATGTAATATAAGAACACACATTTTTATCAAAGGTGGTGTAAACTCTTTAATCGTATATTTAAAAATAAATATAAATAAAGTATTGTGATCATCAAAAAGATTGAATTCGAGATTTAGATGGATGTTGACATTTCATGACCTCCTGAACCCCAAAAAGTGATCGGTGCATTGTTGTTTTTCTGTTTGTGTGTTTTGGGGACTAGATCCAAAACCATTTTACAGATCAGGCTACAACTTGGTGTATATAGGGTTTTCACAAGGTCCCCCAGAAGGGTTTTTGGAATTATCTAGCCAATGCTAAGATTAAGAGAGTAACTATGCCTAGTTTACTTAGGGGGAAAAGAGAAAAAAATAAATCAAATCTGCTTAAACGATTTTGATTAAAACTCCTATATATCTAGGCAATGTTTATCATTATGAATAAAATTCTGCATCTGATTTTCCTATGAAAATGACTTGGATGTAAGGCCTAATTTACCTAAGCAGAAATTTTAAATTTTCATCATATCTCTGCAACTAGGCTATTTGAAATACAAAGTTGTTGGAATCTTAAAAATAAACAACTTTTATTTGGAATATATTTTATAAAACCAATAGTTTCTGGGCTTGGCCTATATACAAAAATATATATTTCAGATTACTGTCTGGTGAATGGAAGAGGATTGTTATGTTCCTTGATGGATTGAGATGTTTGTTTGAGATGTCTCATTGTTTCTGTAACACTATATTATTTCACTCATGCGTTTTGGTAGTATGATGCTCATTTCTCCATTATGTTTATGCATTAGTGTCTATTCTTCATACCCACCTCAGTGGCATAGTTAGCTAATGCGCTGGTTTCGTGTTGAGCTAGACTGCCAAGGATGGTGAGATCGAGGTTCAAATCTCAGTAAGGTGAACTGAGGGTGGGTTTTCTTAAGTAGTTTTCCACTCTCCTCTACACAAATGTGGGCTCACTTCCTCTAAATTGAACCTTCCCAATTCCTAACCCATTAGTGTAATTATTAATTAAACGTATAACCCGAACGGGTAGTAAGACATGTTGCTATAATTTTTTTTTTTCTATTCTTCATTTTGTATCTTAAGGAACTTTGAGGTGACCTGGTGGCTTAAGAATAAGGTGTCAGACTTCTGTGCTGAGGGTCCGGGGTTCAATCCTCGGTCCCGACACAGATTTATCTGATTGGCAAACCCTTCCTTCACCTCTGACAAGATGTGTGTTAATCACAACTTGTGAATGTGTGGAATGCCAGGCCTCCACCGTGGTTCGGATCCCACGTTAAACTGTAGGTCCTCCATTTCATCTCACAATCACCCTACCATTACACATTAGCGTAAGTGCGTATAACCCGAACGGGTAGTAAGACGCGGTGCTAATAATAATGATGATAATGATGATAATGATGATAATGATGATAATGATAATGATGATGATGATAGTAATAATAATAATAATAAATACCTCTTCAATTATTTAAGCGCTAAATTAAGGGTCTGGAGTCTGGTTGTAGGGTTTTTTCTAGTATTATCTTGGTCAAAACCACTAGCAAGCATCATAACAGCTTTAAAAAAAATTAGACTCAAAATAAAAATAGATTTTTGTTTCTAATCCTAGAATTTTGAATATCCTTATGTCTAAGGATTCAAGATTCAAAAAAATTCACTCCTATCCATAGCAGAAATCCATAGGTCTAAACAAGGGTATTTTGATAGGGCCTATATAAAATATTTTAATAATTGTTTCATTTTTAGCTCTTAAAATTAAAAAACTAAACATAACATTTTGTCTTTGTTATTTGTGACACATGGTGATCACTGATCAGAATCATAAAACAACGTATAATCATGATACAACATTAGTTTTATTTAATTTGGATACAGTTTTATAAAAATGTAAATTGTACGCCTAAATGTATTAGATCCTTTAAGAAAATAATCCTTTGCCCTTATTTTGCTAATCTAATGTTTTACTGTCAACTGCTCATAAATAAAAATAATATAGGATATCGGAAGATTACCTGTTATTTTATGTCTGACAACTCTTCAGGGATTTCACATATTTACATTAACAGGCAAGGGATTGACAAAGTAGAATTTAGAGAAAACCTAGCCAAATTTTCATGGAGGTAAAAAAAACACCTTGACACAACCAACCAAAGTTGAACCCTGAAATCTTTCACAAGCAAACCAGGTGAGACAGGCCTTCAACTACATGCCTACAGGTGCGGGTAATTAACTAATTAAAGTATTAAGAATTAATAGCCGGAGCTATTATTTATGCTTATTATTGGGAAATTACTCCACTAGAAATCATTTTCTGAAAATTGAAAAATGACACCTGGACACGGGAATTGAACCCGGGACCGGGGCGTACTAAGTCAGAGGTCCCGGGTTCGATTCCTGTGTCCAGGTGTCATTTTTCAATTTTCAGAAAATAATTAAAGTATACTCATTTAGCAGATAATTAATTTTGAACCTTTGCTCATGAATTAAAAGATTTGTGCTAGTTCTTTGAACTAGCCTAAACAAGTGGTAATGACATTACACACACACTGTTGCCATTAGTAGGATAGTAATTACTATTTAATTTTTATTCACTTTATACTGGATCTTCACAATAATCAAATGTTTGTTTAAGAAATGAAATCATGGAGTCCTTTTCCATGTTGCTTCGATCAATAGGGGTGTCACCCTCTTGGAAGGAGTCTGATGAATCTGTTGACATACTTGGGAGTCTCCCTGAAGAAGTTGCGATACTAATATTAAAGTAAGTATTTCATTGAATACTTTTTTGTGGCTGCAAGTGTACACTTAATTTCAGTAAAGTCAAACTCCTTCCTCCTAAAAATAACCTTCTTGCTTTACAAAGTATGGCAGCCATTAATCATTGCTGTACCATCCATATCAAACCTGTGGGAATTTAGTATTAGTGTTCAGATAGATGGCACTTCGTGGACGTGTAGTGTCAAAGGGAGGGTGAAATATGAGCAGAGTTCTGTCTAGTTGTCAGGTCACACACTGAACGAGTTAGAAATGTCAGATACAAAACAATATCTCATTGGATAACAGTACAGAAGTGTGTTTTGTTGTATTTAGCCAATCTATTGTAAGCAAATAAACTATAATAAAAAAATATGTGTGCATCTTGTTGATTTGTTATGTAAAAAGAGGATAGCTTCTATTCGCTAAATGAAAGTACAGGTATTATGGGTCTGGCTGCACATTGTTTGTGGTGGAAGTGTGTAATGGTACAGTTCTGATACAAAAATGATATCAGGTGGCTACAGACAGGGAAAACAGGGAAAACCTGGAAAAGTCAGGGAATTTTTGAATGACAGGGAAAACAGGGAAATGTCAGGTCAGGGAATTTAACTAAAAATAAGGAAAAGTCAGGGAATTAAAAAATATGTCTAAAAATCCCATTAATTTCGCAACCAAACACTAAAACAAAATAAAATAAAATAACATTTTAATTTTTAAAATAACTGATAAAACTGTTTATGTTTAGTAGATACAAAATTTTTGTAATATGTGATCAATAATAAATAAAACAAGTCATCATCCACCATTAAAACTGGAAAAAAGTAGTCAGGGAAAATTGAAAAATGTTGCTTGGAAAACCTGGAAAAGTCAGGGAATTTTGTAAAATATGTTTTGTAGCCACCCTGTATTCTGGACCCAGTTGAGCCCTTTTCTTGATAATAGTTCTGGCAAGCATTCCAACCCCTCCTTGTTAGTAAGCTGGTAAATTTCCTTAAGTTCTTTTAACCTTTTGATAAAGTCATTTGGTTGTATCTGATCCATAAAATGGACACTTCAGCTATGCCAGATTGAGAATAAACATAAGCGGACACCCCCCTTTGGTTGGTATCCCCAGAATCATACTCCCCAGTCCCGCCTCCTCTTGGTGGGCTTGGTCAAGATCCTTTGTTCTGTGACGAGTGCTGCTGATGGTTGCTCCCTCTCTTTGCTTACCAATTTCACAACTGTTGGCTACTGCTTTACCTCTATGCAATCCTGGCTTCCCAGTATCCCTCGTCTCCTGTACCAACGGGCCTAGTTGCTGTCAGATTCCTGTTTAATGGCTTTTACCTCCTCCCCGTTTGCTCCTTTAATAAGATACTCTCTATACGCAACTGAACACCTTCCAGGAACTGCCCTTTTCTTTCCTCCAAAGATGGGTTATTTAGTTGTGCCCACTTGGTTCTATCGAGTATGTGTTGAAGTGTAGCTACCCATTTCTTCCCTTAGTATTAACTAGGTTCAATAATACCTCTACTTTAGTCTCTTAATCTTTCAAGCTTACACAACAGATGCTAGGATACTTTGTCGCAAATCCAGGAACTAATTCTATATTGATTAAAATGAGCCCTGAACTTCATTCTCTTGTTCTATTAGATCCAACATTTGACACCGTATCCATGCCACTGTACTGGCTTGAGTCACCCCTCTTATCAATATCTCGTAGAACAACTCATCCTTTACTAGACAAGTTGGATCCATCTTGCCATGATGTCATGTGCTAAAGACTAATAAACTAATTTCCCTTACGGTTAGCAAGCCCTCCTCAGCTAGCGGGTTGAACCAAACTATAAAGTTATGAACCATACTGTCAGTTTTGAAATATATAAAGTTTTAAAAAATACACAAGGTGAAACCCAAAACATTTTTTAAGAGAAAAACAGAATTCTTCTAGAGTAAGCCTTACCTGATGAAAGTTAAAAAAAATAAGTAACAAAATATCCAGGTCTGATAATCCATACAATTTTCATTCCATTGATAGATCCACTGTTTCTCCAGACCACAGTACCCTGCCTTGATAAATGGGTATACTTCTGAACAACCCCATCATGTACCGAATCACTTATACCTATTAATACAGCGATAAAAGTTTGATCACAACCTCTCATAAATGTACAACCTCAACCCATAAAGACAAGTGGGATGCAAAAGGCATCGAAACATATTTTCAGAATCGCTTTAAGGGTCAAACTCACATAATGGGACAATATGCATAAGCGTAAAAAGAGAAATTAAAGCTCCAATGAGTAATCTTTTTACCATGGCATTAAATCCAGAATATATTCAGGAATATTGAAATTTTAATTTGATAAACAACAGTTTCATGAAATCAAGCCAAGTTTAAAACAACCTCATCTTTGTGATGAATCTCAAAACTCTTAGCTTGATAAATAAGTCTCATGAAAACTCTCACAGTTCACACTAATCATTTTTGATTTGCCTAGTTAGCTGTATATGACATGAAACTCCCACGCGATGTAAAATCATGTAAACAAACTACAAACCAGATATTTGTTTATGAAAGAAATTCAACACCTTAATATAATGTAATATGCAAAAAACACTCGATGTTCTTAAATATACTACAAAATAAAGTGATAACAATATTGACTTAACATAAGAAAAATGAAAAAACTTATTTTTATACCCAAGTGCCTACTCCAAAAAAATGTTCAAGTCTGTATAAAATTATAAAGTCCCAATAAATTTTTCATTCACATTGGAATTCAAAAGTTTCAAATATCCCATTCTAAGGTCAATAAAAAACATGGTCAAAACCATTTCACAACACTGACTTTTTAATCTAGGTACAAAGTTTGCCCCTAAGTGAGACTGTTTGTTCCTAAATGAGACTAAGTTGAAAATAATTTTGCCCAACTACCAATGATCTCAGACTTTGTGTGTGATGTTAAAATTTACAAAAACCTGTATAGGTAAAGTATTAAGGTAAATTAAATTCTCCAATAGTAAAAAAAAATATGTTTGGTTTAGCGAATGTTAACATTCAAAACCTCATTATAAATAAAATAGTCAAAGTTTTGTCCAAAATAGTATCAACAATACAGTTTCCAACAACAAGTTATAACATGTTCACTCGATAGTCGGTGATTAATTTCACATTCATCTAATTACTTTATGAAAAATTAGACTACCCATGTTATGATAAAGTATATATCTATTTGAAAAACATTGACAGGACTTAAATCAATTATGCTCCAGAGAATCAGCACTATGCTGTTCTTTTACATAGAAAAAAAGTCAAAAAATCAGTTTAATTAATTATATCGTCAATTTTGCAGGGCTATTTAAGACACTTTATTAAAATCATCCACTGTTACAATAATAGTTGTTACTATCACCAACCAAAGGATTGGCGCCCAATAATTAGCCACTATAATTATATTTGTTCCAAATTTGTTTTATTGTTATAGGCTAGTTACACTGCAACCAAAATAGTCAAGTTAACCCATGACCAAATAATATATTACTAAAGAAACTCCTCGATTTTTCCACAATGACTACATAAATAATGAATGATATGAATGTACTTAACAATTTCCAAATAGATTATCTTTGGCTTCTCCAAATACCTGGTAAGGCCTTAAGGTTCTGAGATACCGGACTATTGTTGATTTGTTGGTAACCAGGGCAGCACTGCATTTCGTCTTTTCTTTCGCCAGCTGTTTGCTGCAGTTGTGTTTGTTGTTTTTCCTTAAGAGTTTGCCTGGGTTTCGCTGTTGGCTACCATCCTGATGTCACTTGGTATATTGCCCAGATTATAGAGTTTTAAGTGACTTTTTCCCTGCAAGCTATTCTGTTACTTCATCTACAAATTTAAGTGAAAATTCGGAACAATTTTCAAAGCTGTTTTGTTATACAAACTCTGTTACAATTTTAATATCAGTACTGTACCGATACACACTTGTGCCGTAAAGAGCGTGAGACTATACCCATACTACTTTCATTTTGCAAATAAGAGCATTCTACTTGCTAATTAACAAATCAAAGAGATGCACACATCTTAATAATTTAGTTTATTTGCCTACAATAGATTGACTAAACACAACTAAACACACTTGTGTATTGTTAATTCAATTAACTATTTGGCACTGAACAACCTTTTGTATGTGATATTTCTACCGCGCTATATTCGAGGGTAGGCCTATGTGAAGAAATCTTAAGGGATATATAAAATATATGTCTAACCCTAAATCTGGCCCTGACTAATATACAATGTTGACCATGAAATTATGTTTTAATTATAATGTGGAAAATAGTTTTTTCTCTTTTACTTTAGACCAGGGGTTTCCAACTGGTGGCACACAATGCCTTTTTATTGTGGCCCAAAATTTATTGTAAAAGTAATCTACTTCTTTAGTAAAATTGATGTTTTTATCTTAGAAACTCAAAGTTTCGACTTGCATGGAAAAAATCTATGAAAGCTCAAATTGATGTTCATTCAGTGATAAAATTAATTGCGCTCTATTTTTATAATAGATTGTGTGTTTGCTTGAGTCCTATTTCCTTCCACTCCTCAGCCGATTCACTTGTGGTCCTTGGGTGTTGTTATGTTGGAAACCCCTGCTCTAGACTATAGAATGTGTTGCATTACGCACCAACAACTTTGCAGGTACAAAGTTGAAGAGAAATTATATCTGGTGGTACGCAAACAAAAAAAGGTGGGATATCACTGCTTTAGACCTGCGAGGTCTTAAAGTTATTGCTTATGTTTGTTTTGCTGCTGTTACAAATTTTCTAATATTTCCACCATTCAACAAGAATATAATTGTAAACCTTTCTAGAAACTTTCAGTTAATTGCAAATTAATCTAAATGTAGTGCATATAACTCAGAATTTTCCAGGCAGCCTACATTTCACTTTTCTTAGAAGTGAACATATCTGACAGAAAAAGTTATTAGATCTACTTTCACTTTTGAAACATACCATAATGTGATCTGCAGCGGTCACGTTTGATAGCTGTTATCAATACCTATAAAATAACAATTTTAATAACAATAAAATATTACCTGCTTCGGTGGTTGCATGGTCATGCTCATGTTAGACTAGACTACCAAACACAGAAAAATCAGTTTTTTCCCCCCAAAATTCATTTTTCACTCTCCCTCCACGCAGATGCAGGTACACTTCTTTTAAATTCACTCTTCCTCATCCCTATTTCGCTTTAAATTCACTCTTCCTCATCCCTATTTCACTTTAAATTCACTCTTCCTCATCCCTATTTCACTTTAAATTCACTCTTCCTCATCTCTAGTTCATTGGCGTAATTACTACAAATGCATATAATCTGAACAAATAGTAAGACTCTGTGCCAAAAAACAAACTAATTATTATTATTATTATTATCACCGCGTCTTACTACCCGTTTGGGTTATACGCACTTACGCTAATGTGTAATGTTAGGGTGATTGTGAGATGAAATGGAG
>CABFWB010008607.1:0-17047 GCA_902151455.1 Timema bartmani
TACGTCCTGCACAGAAGCCTCCCCTTTTAGTCGCCTCTTACGACAAGCAGGGGTTACTGCGGAACTATTCTAAACCCCGTCCCACAGGGGGGGCTGGGCATTTTACTTCGACGGTCATCGTGGCGGCGAAGGTTTCCATCCCTAAATCCTCGCCATATCCGCACCCACCGTTCTGTTCCCCGGTGGAACGAGGAATGTTGGTTGGCTATTTCTGACCGTCGAAGGGCCCTACGTCTCTTTCATCGACGTCCTACTTTGGAGAAAACCGGAGTCATTCCGAATTCGACGTGCTCAAGCTCGCCGTGTCATTCGAGAAAGCAGAAGAGAGTCTTGGAGACAGTTTATTTCTACCCTTACAATTTCCACTCCCACAAATAAGGTTTGGGACAATATTTGTAAATTACGTAGTAGCCAAAAATTCCATTAATAATATACCTGCCCTTATGTCTAACGGTTCGCTTGTCTCCTCCCCTTTGGAAGTCGTCATTGTATTGGGATCGATGTTCGAAAATATTTCTAGCACTGCCAGCTACTCTAACGAGTTCGTTGTGCATAAATGGAGCATAGAGCGCCATACTATTGATTTTGGGCTAAGTCGGGGCGAGGATTATAACTCCCTCATTACTCTAGATGACCTGACCTACGCCCTGTGCCAGGCGGTCAACACAGCTTCCAGCCCTCATGATATTTATTACAAAATGTTGCGTCAACTGCCCCCTGCCGAACGGGCGTTCCTCTTAGACCTTCACTATAGTGTTTGGGAATCTCGTCAGTTCCCAAACCTGTGGAGGCAAGAAACTGTTATCTCTATATATAAAGGTGGCAAGAATAAATTAGAGCGAACTAGCTATAGACCGATAGCCTTAACTAGTTGTGTATGCAAAATATTAGAGAATATGATTAATAAAAGGTTTATATGTTATTTAGAATCACGTAATCTACTATCTGATATGAAATGTGGTTTCCGTCGTAACTGAGCCACGGTAGATCATCTTGTTCGCCTTAAGACAGCAGTTTGTGACGCTTTCCTCCATAAACAGCACCTCTTGGCTGTCTTCTTTGATTTAGAGAAGGCGTATGACACCACCTGGCGGTACGGCATTTTAAAAACCCTTTTTAATTGGGGGTTGCGGTGTAACCTCCAGGTTTTTATTGATAATTTTATGTCAGATAGACACTTCCGGATAAGGTTAAAAAACACCTTATCTGATGATTTTATTCAAGAAAATGGGGTGCCTCAAGGCAGTATTCTGAGCTGTACGTTGTTCGCCATCGCAATAAATGGCATATGTGGACAACGTACGCCTTCCTGTCCGTTCATGTCTTTTCGTGTATGACTATGCAATTTATGCATTTCATCGAGTCTCCACAGGGCTGAACGGCAGATACAACTTGCTGTCAATAATCTTTGGACGTGGGTATCACCTAGCGGCTTTCGCTTTTCTGCGGCCAAGACGAAGATTGCCCACGTTCATAGATTACGAGGAATACAACCGGCCCCCAATATTTTAATGATCCACTTTATTTTACCAGTCGCAGAGTCCGTAAGGTTCCTGGAACTTTTATTTTATTTAATTTAACTTGGATCACTCACATCAAAGACCTGAAAGCGAGATGTGTAAAAGCACTCAATTTGCCTAAAGTTGTTAGCGGTCGCTATTTAGGTGCTGATAGAGAAACCTTGACGCACCTCTATAGAGCCTTGGTGGGATCTAAACTTGATTATGGCAACTTTGTTTATGGTTCGGCGAGACCTTCGGCGTTAAAGATGCTAGATGGGGTCCACCATGCTGGCATACGACTGGTTACTGGTGCTTTTCGTACTAGTCCAGTCATCAACATCGGTGCCGACGCCGGTGAGCCCCCTCTCTCCTACCGGCGGTCCTATCTACTGGCATCTTACGTGTCAGAACTACACTGCATGCCAAAGCACGTTGCTTACCGTCTTGTGTTCAATCCACTCAACCGTGTCCTATATGAAACCAATTGGCGTGGTAGAGTGCCAGTTGGGATCCGGATGCTATCAGTTTTTGACACGTGTGGGATAGTCCTGTTAAAGGCTAACCCCACATCCCCAGGTCGAGTTTCTCCCTGGAAGATACGCTTGCCTCAATGCGATTTTGATCTTGCCTAGTTCCCTAAAGCGACCAATCCGCCTATTAAATATGAGAGGACATTTAACGAGCTCGTTTCCACTCGCTTTCAGGGATTTAAGCGTATCAACACAGATGGTTCAAAGTGTGGGGCCTCTGTGGGATGCACCTTTAGTGTGGACGGAAACAATTTTAAATTCGGTTTACCTGGGGAATCCAGTGTTTTTAACGGTGGAACTATACGCCGTTTTTAAATCTCTGTGTTTTGTTTATCGTGTCACCGTCCTGTTCTCATCTGTACGGATTCCACGAGTGCACTGTTGGCATTCTCCACACTCTACTCCTGGAATCCCTTCGTTCAGATTATACGAGCAAATTTTTAAAATTGATTCATTAAACACCCGACTCGCCTTTTGCTGGATTCCTGGTCACGCTGGTCTTTCAGGAAATGAACTAGTGGACCAGGCAGCCATGGGGGCAGTACGCCTGCCTCCGGAGGCCATGATTTTAGACCTGAAGGGTTATGTTCGGCGTGGAGTCTCACGCAACCGGCACGAGCAGTGGGTTTAGACCCCTGCTCAGAACAAGCTGCAGTCCATCAGGGACGGTGTGTCGCGATGGCCCTCTTCTATACTAAAGTTTAGAAGAGAGGAGGTCATCGTGACGAGACTCCGCGTCGGGCATACATTTCTAACCCACGGATTTTTATTAAGAGGGGATCCACCTCCTGTGTGTGTATTTTGCGATGCTTCCCTTAGTGTTTACCACATTTTGTTGGAGTGTCGCAAGTATGCCCCGATTCGCCTGGCTCTTGACTTTCGTAAAGTGACTCATCTGGATTTTATCTCATATTGAGACATTTTTAACATTTTAGTATACTTTAATATGTTTGGTTTGTCGTTATAACAATTTTATTTTACTTTAACATGTTTGGTTTGTGGTTATAACAATTTTAGTTTACTTTAACATGTTTGTTTTGTTTTTTTGACAGGCTATTATTGTATCATGCTTGTCTTGTCTTTTTAACCTACATATTGTTTTATTATGTTTGTTTTGTCTTTTTAATGAAATGATACATCTGTGAGGATTTTTTTAGCAGGTGTATCACTCATATAATTTTAATAGCCCATTTGAGCACTCCTATGGATCTTCTTAAATGGGTATTCTCTCATATTGATGTTTTATACAGATTTTTAGTATTTTTATTGTCTTTTTTTTATCTACTTGCTTATTCTAACACGTGGACTATTTATTTTGACTCTCCCCTATGGGGATTTTACTACGTCTATAATTTTTAAGGCTCTAATGACCTCATTGTGTCGATGGGCCTATCAACACCAATAATAATAATAATAATAATAATAATAATAATTTAAGTATTAAAATATTGGTTTTTCATTTGTGGTTGGACAACAATCGAATCTCCTCATTTTTTACTTTGTTTATATTCCAAAACTTAGTAAAATTATTTGCTATTTCTATTCTTATAAAGTCTCGCAAATAATTTTACTAAGTCAAGAAACATAAATTATTTTTATCAGCGGACGACAACATATGTAAATAAAAATAGGGGTATAGAAGAAATAAATGGAGAATTAAAAGAAACAGGTGATTATGGAAATATCAAGAATATATTATAATAAAAAAAAGGAAATGATTTGTAAGTAAAAATGTGTTTATGCAGTGTTATATTTAAAATGATCGTTAGGTATCCGAGGTTCATGATTTTTCTTTGTTACAAGATCAAATCTGCTGTGGATAGCGCTGCTTACCTACGCTGAAACCAGTGCTATAATTAGTAACTACCCGGACAAAACATGCCAATATATAGTACAAGAACATAACCACGTGATCCCTGAGATGGATCAAGAGGAAAGCAAAGGAGGTTAGAGAGGGGAAAGGAAGGGAGAACACGATGCATGCGTTGACCTGATGAAACGCCTGGTGCTGATCTAAGAAGGTTCTAGTCCTACTGGATGGATCTACCTTCTTTCACACGAGTGTCGGGGCGTAACGTCACTGGCACGAGACGTAATACTGAAGTCTGCAGCTCTCGCCAGTTTGACGGTGGAGTGTATTGGAGACGAGTAGCATGGGTGGGGTTAGAAAGTGTAATCGGGCTGTACGGGTGGTGTCTCTTCTGAGGTGATGGTGGAAGTATCATATTTAATGTTATTTTATTTTAATGTAACATGCCACACATGTTACATTCCGATCGCTTTCGTGGAATTGTTTTTAACTGATGCGTTACATTTTTAAATTGACAAGTGTTGGTCCAGAGTACGTTCCTATTATAGTTTTATTGGCGGTTTCATATTAAAAACAACATTTCCCTGTCTTTCAAATGTTACCAGTGGTAACACTGGATACTAGCACACCTCAAAACTACATTCACCGAAACGTGTGACCGTTTTATTCTTGATTCAAACGCTCCCTAAGAATAAAAAGTATTATCTGCTTGAGGAACGTCGTAGAATGTTTATTTAGTCCTACAAATCACTAGCCTATCCTCTCCTTTTCTCTTTCCCTTCCTTCCAAAACATCGGACATGTTGAAGGAAAGGAGGAATATAATTAATTGAGACCCCCTCAACTCTCAGTCATATCCTGGTATTCCAACCATCTTAAAACAGACTTATTGATCTCTTCCCACATCTCATTTCCTGCCCAGGCTATTAAAATAGTGAGGCAGGAATAATGACGGTGGATTTTATAGGAAACACTATCGTATCTGGGTGTGAAACCGTTTAGTAAAACTCGTACTTGGAACAAACGGCTGGTATTTGAAACCCAACCTCACTCTCACGAGCGAAACACCCTAGATGAGCCTGACATTAGTACTCCAACACATAGATGTAGGTGAAGACATGACTGTTGACCTGTATCTAGCTACACAGCACATGCGCATAGTACATAATCAGCTGTTGCAAACATTCGTTTGCAGATAGGACAAAACTGAAACTGTTTCAACTCACGGATATTGCTCAAATCTCGTTATAGGTTTATATCGCGTCATGTGACTTCATTTCTATTTTGCTTTTCCACAAATACGGACAGCTACACCTCCCGGCTTCAATGTATGGCTGATCCTCAATGAGATACTTAAGATAACTGGAACATATGTAAAATATGATCATCTTTATTACACTATTTCACAATCCGTTCGAAATATATCCAGATATACTAATAACATTCCTTTGGTAAGGTTGATTAAGGTGTGATTTATAGAAAGTTAACTAGCATTTGCTTGGAGTGAGAATGGTAAATAATTCATGTAAAAAACCTTCAATATATTCATCTTAGATTCAAATCACGACCTCTATTTAACAGGAAAACTATTCTGAATTAGCTCAACATTTAAACTTTATTACTATAGATACAATTCAATAGTACCTATTTGTTCATATAGTTTGAACCAGTTTAAAAAATGTGTTTTATCATCTCTCTCTTACATTTTAATTTTAATAAAAAGATCTAGTATTTTTTGTTATGAAAAATACTTTCCGGAAACTCATTTTGAATAAAATCGTTGCATTCCGTAAATTGAAAAATGACACCTGTACACGTTAATCCCGGGACCTTCGGCTTAGTACGCAGATTCTCTAAACATAGTGCATTCAAGTAGTCCCGTGCCCAGACTCATTCTTTACTCATATTTTAAGGCAGAGTCTGAGATGGACGTGTTGAAATTGTCACCTTCAGTTGAGTGATCAAATAAGATCATGAGCTATCAGATTACGCAGCCACCATCAACTCGGTAGTACAATTGCAATATTACGAATGTGCATACCATGACGGATTAATTAATTATGCTATTTTATTTTTGATTGCGGTTATAGCCTCATCTGAATATCATGAAACAAGTGATATTTAAGGCAAAGGGAGACAATAAATTGTCCTTGTAGACCGAGTAAAACTCGTCCTTAGTTCAAACGGCTGGTATTTAAAACCCGAACTCACTATCACCTGCGAACTAGCCTAGATAAGCCTGACATACACACACACATTTATATATATGCATTACTCTAGTCTTATTTCTATTAGCTGGATATGCACGTGAAGATTTATCGGCAGAGATAAATTGTATCAAATAATCGCCGGATAAACTGGCTAAGAAAAGTCTTCAGCTAAATTGAACGTTGCCAACTAACGTATCGATGTATTGTTATAGAATATTTATCCAACCAATTGTCCTGAAATGTGTGTTGTTTCAAACGATTTTTCTTTAAATCTTGCAAATCTAACTCTCAAAGATGAACTTTCGGAATTCTGAACGATATGACCAATAATTAGATTGTAAGTTATTCCAACTTGTTCTATGTCCAGCAAAGTATGAACGCTAGTGCGTTATTGAGTGTTTCATTGATGGGTTACATAATTATAAAAAGGTGAAGAAAGACTACTAATCGTACAAAATGGATTAAAACGTGGTTAGCGAGAAAAGAATTGCTCTTGGTCGCAATATTCCAAAAACATGTATAGTATTATATGAATTACTCGCAGAAGAATACTTGAAGGTGAGAAGAATTAAAATTATATACTGTTACATATCAATTAAATTTTATTTATAGAGGCATAATAATAATAATAATAATAATAATAATAATAATAAATATTATTGGTCTAAAGTTTTGTAATAATCTTTAACACTATGATCATTGTCGATTTGTTACATTGTTGACCGGAACTCATTACTAGGCAAGGAAGCTGAGTTTGTTAAGTTTGATTGGGAACTTTCTGAAATTCTGCTGCCATAAGAATTATCTTCTATTCTAGTAGTTCGAGTGAGCTCCTTGTAATAAGTGAAAACCGGGCAGGCCGTCAAGCCTATTAATCGAAAAAGTCCAGTAAGAGGTGAGGCCCCAGCCTCGTTTCCTGGTAATGTCTCGAGTGGAGGATAGTGAGAACCTCAGACGTATCAGTCAATTTGTCCTCTGAAGAGTTATAAATGGAGCTGCCAAGTGTGAGAATTTAATTAGAAAACTGGGCGATAGCACTATCCAGACTGACAATGACGTCAAAGGTCTAAAATAATGGCAATAAGTGAGGTACCGTTGAGCCCCTCGACTCATTTAAAGGTGAAGGTGGAATCGCACAAGTACCTCAATAGTAGCAAGGGAGTGGTCACTTGCTATGACCTCGACTGTGTAAGAATTGAGGATATCTGTGAGGAGATTTCCCCTCAGCATGTCACTTACCTTATGGTGGTGTGGAAACGAGTATTCTACATAGAGGTATCCAGATACATTCTGCTAATTGGAGGCTTTTTAAATAGAAAAATAAATGATGTATCCAAACACAAAAATACTCGTCAATAAAACTTGCAATGACATGAGTAATTGTGAAAAATGAGAATTTTTAAAATAATGCTCAACTTAACTTGGCTGCTGCGCCGAAACTATTCATTTTAGGAAAAAACGTTTACGACATATTTTGTAGAAAATGTAATGCCTTTTTAATTATATAATAACCATTTTTGCCGTATGAGGCATACGAGGCGAGATAGTTTGAAAAAACCTATTTTGGGTGCCATTTTTCCAAGATGGCGGTGCCGGCGGCTGCGTTCGGATTTTTAATTTTTTCGCATTTCATTCAAGGCATTGAACTGTACATATTCACAAAGTTTCAAAACTTCCACACTTAATGAGATCGGAATCTACCCTTCCTCTAGACTAAATAGTGTTTGGGAATCTCACCAGTTCCCAACACTGTAAAGGCAAGCAACCGTTATCCCTGTATGTAAAATTGACAAATTAATTAGAGCCAACTAGTTATAGACCCATAGCCTTAACTAGTTGTGTATGCAAAATAGTTGGAAAAAATAATAAATAAAAGATTAATATGGTATTTAGAATCCCGCAGTCTGCCATCTGATATTCAATGTGGTTTTCACCGGAACCGATCCACGGTGGATCATCTCGTCCGTCTCGAGACTGCTGTTCGTGAAGCCTTTCTCCATAAACAGCATATTTTGGCAGTTTTCTTTGACTTGGAGAAGGCGTACGATACCACCTGGTGGTACAGCATTTTAAAAGCCATTTTTTAATTGGGGGTTCCGGGGGAACCTCCCCGTTTTTATTGATAATGTTATGCCTGAGAGACACTTCCGGGTAAGGTTAGATAGCACTTTATCAGGTGATTTTACTCGAGAAAATGGAGTGCCTTAGGGCAGTACTATGATCTGTGCGTTCTTCGCCATCGCATTAAACGGCATTGTGAACAACGTACGCTTACTTACTTACGCTTATTTATTGCAGTTCATCAAGTCTCCACAGGGCTGAACGGCAGATACAACTCGCTGTAAACAATCTATAGATGTGGGCATCGTGTAATGTATGTTTCGACTCCTGCTCAGAACAAGCTGAGGTCCATCAGGGACGGTGTGTTGCGATGGCCCTCTTCTATACGAAAGTCTAGAAGAGAGGAGGTCATCGTGACAAGGCTCCGCGTCGGACACACATCGTTGACCCATGGTTTTTTATTGAGAGGGGATCCACCTCCAGTGTGTGAGTTTTGCGATGCTCCCCTTAGTGTGTACCACATTTTGGTGGAGTGTCGCAAGTATGCCCCTATTCGCCTGGCTCTTGATTTTAATGGTGACCTTCGTTTTTTATTACGCGACAGTGCAAAAGTAGTTATATGTTTACTCCGTTTTATACGCCAGGCGAATCTTTTAAATCCCATTTGATCCACTTTTATAAAGTGGCTCATTTGGATGCTGTCTATTATTAATAATATTTTTAACATTTATATTGTAGTTTAATATGTTTTGTCTTTTTAAATTTTTAGTAAGCTTTAAGATGTCTGTTTTGTCTTTTTAACATTTTATCTTTTAATTTGTTTGTTTTGTCTTTTTAGCTTACATATTATCATATTATATTTTAATACAGTTGTTCTGTACTTTTAATGTAGTGTATCCTGTGGGTTTTTTTGTTTTTTTGTTTTTTAGCTGGTGTATCAATAAATTTGTACTAATAGTCCATTTTAGTGCTCAAATAGGTATCGCATATTGAGATATGTTTTTACAATTGTATTCAAATTTTAGTATTATGTGTATGGTTTTTTAACTTGTCCTTTCACCTACCCATATAAACAAGTGAATTGTTTATTATGATTTTCCCCTATGGGGATTTTACTTTGTTTTTATATCGTTAAAGGCCCTAATGACCTCATTGTGTCAACGGGCCTATAAACCCTACTGATGATGATGATAGTAATAATAATATCTCCAACACTATATTGGTCAAAAGAAAAATACGTGCTATTATGTAGCACTGGTATAAAGCAAATAAAACATTCTACAAAGCTGTGTTGTTCTAACCTTGCGTGCATCCATTGTTTAGTCCTGGATATTCTATACAGGTACCGACGCGGGTACCAATGTATCGTAATAGAGCGATTATTTTTGTATCGGCAATTAACTAATCAGTGAGTATCATACTAATAAATCTGTGACTTTTCTTAATAATGAAAATTTGTAACACAATAAATGTTTTGGCTTACGGACTTATAAACTAACATAACTCTTAATGAATCTAAAAATCTATTAACACAAACAAATAAATTCTGAAAATTGAAAAATGACATCTGGACACGGGAATCGAACCCGGGACCTTTGACTTATTACGTCAATGCTCTAACCCCTGAGTTATCCAGGAATCGTCTCGTTTACAGTGTCATTCTTCACTCATAATTTAAGGCAGAGTAATGAGTGAAGCATGACCCTGAGCACGGGATTGCTCAGTCATAACAACATTGGCGTACCAAGCCAAAGAACCCGGGATCGATTCCCATTTCTAGGTATCATTTTCAATATAAAGAATTTACTATTTATAAGCGGCCATAGCAATATTAATAGCTTGGCTATTTAATCCATCTGGAGACTATAGTTTAAAAATGTGTAAATTCTTTCAAAACCAACTCTTAGGGAATATAAGGGGAAGACGACATACCCTGTTGACACACTACCATTTTGTAGCATGATTTATAAATATGTCATTATTACTTAAAATTACCAAGCGGGTGGTGACAGATGTTTCTGGAGTCCCTGAAAATTACTGTCAGATAAGATGAAACAACCTTCAGATAAACCACAGTGCATCAGATCATTTATTGTTGCGACTTTTTTGACCTCCATGATAGACCTGTTGTGGAGGGAGAGAGTTGTCCGATGGAGTCACCGAGCAGTTATTACAGTGGAGTGCGACGTCGCTGGCTCAGTCGGTCAGATAGTGTTGAACTAAGTACATCTAGTAAACTAGCAGCATTCCAGTAATACACATCATGTGGGTGCTTGGAGTATTCGTGTCTGTTCTGCTCACTGGTGAGTTCGATGTAAACTTCTTGACAGGACAGTTATTAACAGGAATGATAAGAGACACGACTGTTTTATGTATTTAGGTTAAGCCGGCTCCACAAATGAGATATCCACGATTATTCGCTGTTTCATGTGTTTAACACGAGTGTGGACACAATGTTCATATTCGTACACGAATATTTGGCGTGCATAGCGAATACGAACATTGTTCAGCCTTGAGTCGGTAAAAGAGCACGGTCAAAGAGGACGAATAATTTACATAGAGCATGCCGGTGCAAGCGTCCACTCGTAATTAATGAACATTTGTGGTAGTTTGTTTGTAGTCTAGTGTTTGTTTTCCTTGGCTGATCTTGCATTTCTTTTTGGCAGTGTTTATTAGATCTTTTCGTGATGGAAGGGTCAATTTTTTTTTAGAATTCTTTCAAGTGGGATATTATATATTAGATCCGAAGTACGAGAACAAAAACAAAAACAGAAATGCAATGGCGGACGCGTGGACGAGAATCCAAGAAAAGTTAGTTTTACTGTACTATTGCAGAATTACTTAATGTCATCTTTTCGAATGCTTGTAAAAAAATAAAAAGCAATCTATGAAATCAAGAGCACATTAAAAAGTAGGCAGCAGTTATCACAATATCGTCGTCACTCATTTTGGTCTTGGACTAAAAATATTGGACACGATCGTTTGTCTTTCCCATGGTATGCCAGAATATTCGCCCACGGATAACGAATGTAGAGTAAGTGTGGAAATAGAGTTGACAATTAGTTGCACACGAACATTTGTGGATATTAACGAACATTCGTCAACGCATGTGTAGAGCCGGCTTAAAGCGAGTGTAAACTTTCTAAACACCGTGTATTGCCAACACACACTGTACTAAACTAACCCATTATTAAACACCCATTCCTGCGACTAGACACGTAAGAAATGGGTAAATAGACCAGCCCCCCCCCCCCCACTCCTTCCTCCCATTACTTGTGTTCACCATTAGAAGCGTTTATAAACCCTGATTCTTATAGGAAACCCTTTTTCGATCATCACATCAACACAACAAAAGTCACTAAAATTTGGCATTATAGAAATGTCTTATTTGATTTATTAAACAGTCTAAGAATGTAAATACAATTGTAAATATTTTTCCCCCGCCGATGTGACAACATGAGTTTTTAGTTTTCAAATAACGTGTTTCCTATGATAATCAGACTGTACATATCTGTTGAAGTGGTAGATTGTTCATCAGGTTGCACTATAGTTCAGACGGGGAGGATATATTGTAAAGAACTGACTAGGGGGCAGAATGGCCTCTTATGTACCAACGACGGAATATAGAATGTACTGTTTGATACGTTTCGATGTTCTAACGCGCTACTCTCGCAATAGACAAGGCTGCTGACGACGGGAGACATCGTGATTTGATCCCGGGCGGGTGTACTGAGTGTGGTTTTTTCTTAAATGGTTTCCCATTATCTCTCCACGTAAATGCAGGTACACTTACTCTAAATTCAAACTTCCTCATCCTTAACGCATAAGCGCAATTAGTACATAAGCGTATAGCTAGAATGAGTAGTAATACGTGATGCTAAATAATATATATATATATATGATATCTGTAATAAAGAAGTAGCGGCCACGGTCTAGAAAAGTGAGATTATTTGTCGAAGGGTTCGTTATGCTGACCACATGAAACCCTCTACCCGCAAATGTTGGCACTATCTTGCTCTTGCGGGATAACGCCATGGAGTTGCTTTTAACTATGACGTAGTGAATGTGTTTGAGTACTAGTGGCATAATCCGCGACCCTCTAGCGCTGTTAAATTATGGCCTGCATTGACGTGTCCATGCTCAACCCAGGACATGCAGTCCCGGGAGTTGGCCATGAGTTCAAACGTCGACAAACCACAGTGTGTTTGGTAGGATACGTTTATTTTGTTGTTTGTTATCTGGATACAGGTGTTCACTAACTGAATTGTCATAATATTGTGTACGTGATTGATTATTATATAAACAATTCATCAAAGGACAGCATGAATCGTCTAATTATGTACTTGATTGATTGTTATGTATACAATTCAAGGACAGCATGTATTGTCATAACATTATGAACTTGATTGATTGTTATAGATACAATTCAAGGACAGCATGAATTGTCATAACATTATGAACTATGATTGTTATATATACAATGATACATCCAAATACAGCAGGATGTTTGAACTCATTCAAATAATAAAGTCCTGGTTGTTTAAAGAATCAAACCACAGACTGGAGAAAACTTGTGGCCTAGCAGATATTTCGACGATCAGGAGCTCGACGTCCATCTTGTCGCTTAGAATCGCTGTTGAAAACAAACTACTTTATTATAAAGTGGATCGCTGGCCAGTGGGCAATTATAAGTCCTTGGGCCCCTAGGCCCAATTTTCTCTGCGCCCCCCTTCTCCCACAAAAACACCCACCAACAACCAACAACTAGGCATTCACACTGGTCTACTCTAATAGACATGGATATTGCAATAGGAATTTAGGTTTCGAGGAGAGCTTTTGTTCTATTTGAATGACTTTTTTTTTAAATATTTGATCTGAAATCAAAATAAATAGTTAATTTATTAATTTAAGCTTTGAAAAACATGAAACTTTCTTTTGAAACATAGTTTTTGGATGGAAAAAAAGAATCGATATTTTTATTCAAACTCAAACAAAAGACAATATATTAGTACAATCATATAAATAAAAATACACAGAAATAGTTTTTTAAGTTAGGAAAAACTATTGACTTTTAAAATATATATTAAGATATTCCTCTGGCCTGCGGCCCCTAGGCCCGGGCCTAATGGACCTAATGGGTAATCCGCCACTGGATCGCCCCGGTTCCCCTTAAGTCCCTGCCTATCTGCTAGAGAACAGATTCTTAGGGCCAGTTTCATAGTCAGACTTAGTACGCCTAAAGTGCGAGTCGATACTAAATACAGGACGACGCCTACCTAGATCAAAATAGAATGGGCCAGTTTTGCATATGAAACTGGCCCATTCCATTCAATTTCAGGTAGGTGACGTCTTGTATTTAGTATAGCGCCGCACTTGAGGCGTACTAAATCTTGACTATGAAACTGGCCCTTAGGCACAAATATGTTTAAAATAGGCAGGCAAATATGCATTAAAAATACGATACCCAAATAGGTGCCTAAGGGGAAAGCAGGCATACAATAAGCAATGCAAAATTGATTTTACTACAATATATTGCCTATAGGCATTTCTTTTTCTAATCAATGCAAGACTACCCCTTTGGGCTAGACGTATATGCACTAATTATGCTAATGTGTTAGAGATGAGGAAGATTGAATTTATAGGAAATGTAGCCGCATTTGTATAGCGAAAGAGTAAACAAACATTTAGGAAAAAACACCCTCAGTACACCCAACCGGTATTCAAACCCTGATCTCCCCGTTTTCGGCAGTCTAATTTGTTGAGAGAGTTACGCCTTGGGGAAAGCTTAGACCATGCCGCCAACAAAGTTGAGTTTACAATTTGAAAAGCTTCGTTCTATTTTGCATGATGTCAAGGGACAAAATTTCCATTTCTGAAGAGGTTAAATTTTTTTCCTGCAGTGTTATGTTTCAGAAGAACGTCCAAACCGTTTAGGCTCTTATTAAAAAAATAGTCAAAAACAAACAGAATAGGCAATTATTATTGGCACAATAAAATTAATTTATTATATTCGTAACCGGCTCCGTGGTGTAGTGGTCAATGCACCTGACTACGAGCCTAAGGTTCCCGGGTTCAATTCCCGACTGGTACCTTGGGTATCCTTCCCTTAAGGGGAATAATCCCCATGGTCACCACGGTTTGGTTAATTAGGCTTGAGTTAGGTTAAAGGCCCCCTTACACGCTCAATATTATTGAAGCAATATTATTTTGTCAATTAATTGCGTGGAAATGATTCAACCTTAGACGGTCAATATTATTGTGCAATTGTTCAGTCTGCATCGGTAACTTGTTCAAGAAGTATGGAGGTAACTTGTTCGAGAAGTATGTCGGTTACTTGTTTGAGAAGTATGTCGGTAACTTGTTCGAGAAGTATGTCGGTAACTTGTTCAAGAAGTATGTCGATAAATTGTTCGAGAAGTATGTCGATAAATTGTTCGAGAAGTATGTCGGTAACTTGTTCGAGAATTATGTCGGTAACTTGTTCGAGAATTATGTCGATAACTTGCTCGAGAAGTATGTCGGTAACTTGTTCGAGAAGTATGTCTGTAACTTGTTCGAGAAGTATGTCGATAACTTGCTCGAGAAGTATGTCGGTAACTTGTTCGAGAAGTATGTCGGTAACTTGTTCGAGAAGTATGTCGCGAATAAGCTTAATTTTTCTTATCACGGTTCATTATGTTCCTCTGATTTTATTTTTCACAGAGCCGGCAGTGACAAGTCTTACAAATCAAATGATTTCAATACATCCTCATACCTCTGGCATTCTTTATTTATTATTACATATAGGTCCACACCACACAGATAAAATAATTTCTGTTACCTTTATGCATTTCAATAGAAATATTCTTTCCTCTTCTTTATTTGTTGCTTTTTTTCAACGAAACAGACATTGACGGTATTTTAGCTTAGAGAAAACAGAACCACTAGAACCTAGTGGAAACATATATTTTTAGCAGTGTCTTACTACCCGTCCGGGTTATACGCCGATGTACTAATTACATTAATGGGTTAGGTAGGTGTAATTTAGAGGAAATGCACCCGCTATGGTGTGGAAAGACAGTGAAAAATATTTAGGAAAAAAAAACCTCATTGCACCCGACCGGGATCGAACCCCGATCTCTTTTCAACCGCCACTCTTTTACCCATTTTGACCGCTTTCTGTCGTGCCCATTGAAGTTTCTAGGAAGAAACTTTCGACAATGACGACGGGTCAAACGGATGAAAAAACCCGAAGTGTATTCCAGCCTTAAGACGACGCTGGATCAACAACTTGGCATGTATAAACGCGGCTTAGTTTTCTTCTTAATGTTGGGTCCAGCTAGTTACAACAAGGCCTAAGAAGAAAGGGGGCATTGAGTGAACTTTAGTTACTTCATCGTTGTTGTATTACTTTTGTAAGGTCACGTGCGGGTTGTGGCCTTGACTTCAATGGTGCAGGCTAACTCACGCGGTTACAATTATTATCTTCAATACACGATGTCATATACTGATTTAACGATATTATCACATATAAAATTACATTAGTCAGTGATTTGATAACTATTTACATTTCAAATTAATACAAATAGAGTAGTACCTACTTAGGAATCATTCCGTTAGTATCACCTTGTAAAATAGTTCAAGGTCAGTAATAAACACCAAGGCCTGAACCATCACGAACAATGTTTGACAGTGATGTGAGCGTCACAAAAAGAGACTTGTTGATAATGATAATAATAATAATAATAATAATAATAATAATAATAATTATTATTATTATTATTATTATTATTATTATTATTATTATTATAGTGGCGTGTACAAGCTATATAAATCTGTAGCTCAGTTTGTGGGAAGATTAGCCCGTACTAGTGTACCGTTGCCCAGCGGACGCCTGTATGTACTAATCTTACATCCTTTCCATGCTCCGATGAGATGAGGTGACGGTAATAGTGAATATGACGGAGTTGAGCCAAGGAAGATCTTTACCTCACTTGAGCCTAACTAAGCGAACACTGATGACCAGGGACCGGATTCTTAGGCACCAAAAATGTTTCAAATAGGCAGGCAAACAGGCCTTAAAAATATGGGATTTAGGCACCAAAATAGGCACTTAATAAAAAAATAGGCACACAATAAGCAATGTAAAATTTATTTTACTATAAGTTTTTTACCTGCAGCTTACAAGCAATTTATATTGCTGTGAATCACTAGAACTTCCTAGGTTTTCAGTTTTAAAATTGGTTCTATTGTCTGATAGAATGATTTTATAGCTAAAAAGCTTCGTTCTACTTTACAGGATGTCAAGGGACAAACATTTTAAATTTGCTAATTCTGAAGGGGTTAGATTTTCATCCTGCAATAGAGTACTGTTTCCTCTCAAGATGTCTGCCACTGCTCAATAAATGAGTTTCCCCAAAGTCGACACCTAACTAAATTGCTTTTTCGCACCCGGAAACACTAGATAATTCAATTTCATCAAAATCCTTAGGCCCGTTTTCAAGGAATAATATACAAATATATAATAGGCCTATATACAAGAATGTCTCGTTTACTAGTGTAAATTATGGTAATTTCTACCACACGATACAATGACCAATGAGTGGTGCAGGCCACGTCACGTGTCCAGGGAAGGACGTGTCACGTGGCCCTGTATAAACATAGTCTGTCAAGGTCATGTCATGTCAGTTAAGCCACGTCACATGCCTTCCCCCCACCCGCCACCAACAAACTTTCTTTCAGAAGGGTAAAAAAGAGAGTACAAAGCCGATATAGGCGCATTTAAGGCTTTTATTCATAAAATAGGCAAAAACAAACAGAATAGGCAATTATAGGCACTATAAAATTAGCATATTGTAATCGTAATAACATAAAATAATGTAACCTGCCCCCACTTCTATTGTAGAAATAACACACAGTTGCAGGTACAAGAGAGTTATAAATATTTATTATTCAA
>CABFWB010008608.1:6441-17043 GCA_902151455.1 Timema bartmani
CCTGCTCATTTTATTTTTGGATCAGTGTTAATCTTGGGGCACCCCCAAACTACGGTAGGGGTGCTCGAGCCCCCTCAAGCCCTTTCGTGGGTACGCTACTGCTAGATACACCTAGCTGGGATTCAAACCCTGACTTTACCACAACACTGGCATGCCATACCAGACCTTTAGCTACCAGACACATACCAGTGAACCTCTATTTTTTAAATCACCGCGTCTTAACTATCTGTTCAGGTATTACACATGATAATTACTCTAATACGGTAGAAACTAGGAAGAAAGTATTTTAGAAGTGATCTACCCGCATTTGCGTAGAAGGTGAATGGGAAACCATTTAGGAAAAAAACACCCAAAGTAAACCCGACTAGGATTCGAATCTCTTTATCCCAGTCTTCAGCAGGCCAGTCTATAACACGAAAATGACGCCTTAGACCAGTGTTTCTCAAAGCGTGGTCCTTGGCGGCCTATCAAGTGGTCCGCAGGATCCCAGGAAATTTCGTCATAATAATGAAATAAACCATGTTGATCACATATAATACATCCATTACCGTTTCCAGCCTGTGGCCTGGGTCAGTTTTTTATTCAAGCCATGTGTTTTCCACTACCGGCTTACTAGTCCTGTTGTAGCTTCATACGCCTCATAATCTAATTTAAAAGACTAAGGCAGACACAGCATCTAGTCTACGGACGGTAATTTATCAATGTGAAAGGGTAAACCAATATTTTCATATGTGATTAATTTTTGACCACGATGGGAATCGAACCCGGGACCCTTGGCTCAGTAGCGAGACACTCTACCGACTGAACTAAGGTGTAGGACCCAATATAAATTATCCATAATATGCTCTATTTCTTCCTTAGATAGACACACAAGTCACATAGAAAAGAAAGTCTGTACAAAAATTACGAGGCTTAGAATGTTAAAAATAATCAAACATTTCATAAAAACTAATTTTTGTCTTGTATTTATAGTCACTAAATGGAAATACCTAGACATATATTTTTTCTGGCGTGAATGTCAATCCCCCACCACCAACCCTCCTCAACCTTCTAACAGGGTCCCGGTGGTTCCCCATGCACATAACCTCCATTTGGTTGGCCTCCATCAACAACACTTTAGAAACATCTCTGTAGTGTTTTAACATCTATCTATAAACTACTTGATATACAATAATGAACAGTTGGTATTACCAAGACGTTAGCGGGAGAACTTGTGTGTGAAGCGAGCAGCGTGCGGGCATGTGGCTATTAAAGAGCTAGGTTTGTATTTGTCGACCTAACGAATAAAGTTACAATTACCTTCCTTAGACCATTCGACCACTGAGGTGGGTTAGCCTACATTTATTGAAAATTATCTAACCTGATAGTTTTACATGTGACTGTACACATTTTTATGTAATCATACGCTGAGTATTAAAAAAGATGCCATATTTTGAAAGCTGGAAAATAATGGGTCTTTGAATCTATACGTTAAAAAAAATATCGTTTCATTTCTAACGCCTCAATCCATTATCTATCAATTTAAATCTTAAAATTGGGCGAAGTAAGGAACCAATAGCAAATCAAAATACATTTTTATATATTTAGTACAAACTGATGATTGATAAGCAATAAACATTAAACAAGTCTTAAAAATACGTACTTTATTTAGCAAATATTAAAATAGTGCTTGCTAACAATATATTTTAGTTAATTTCTCGTTAGAAATAAAGGAATAATGTATCTTTGGAGTAATACGCATGCCAAAGTATCTGCTCTTGAGGTTTTTGGCTGACATTATATCGTATTTTAAGTGTCAGTATAGTGTGTTCTTAGTATAATCTGCTCTAGTGAACAGGGCTTTTAGTCACTCATTCTCATTATAATGCAAGTCTATATATGAGGGTGTAGGAGCTTTTTTTTTTGTCGTAATTTTAAACATCCAAGGTTATTTAAAGGCGTCCTCCCCTTTCTCTGACGGATAACACGACTGACAGGTAAAGTCCATTCACGGTAACTATAAGACTTTCCAGACTGATGAAAATTATCTAAAGTAGCTACAAATCTATCCACCTCTTGGATGTCTTCACACGTGATCTGATTTGGCTTCACTTGTCAAATTGATAAAAACTATTTGTGAAGAGGATTATTAATATGCAACTAAAATAAAGTTGGAACCGGATGTCGCGTCATAGTGTCTTCATTAGACAACAGTGGAATTGAGATTGGTAAATAATTTTGACAAATTTATGAAGCACATTTTTTTAGTTAAAACTTTAAACTATTCTTATTACTCGACATTTTCCGCGGTGACGATGAGGGACAATGCAACCAATTTTCTTGTTAATAACGACAGTATGTGCCTATTAAGCCAAAATAAAGATTTGTGCATATTGCTTAGCTGTGAAGACATTCTAAACTGGTCAAAAACGGCCTTTTCACTGGGTTAAAAAACCCAAATATCGTTTAATATTTCGACTACGTTCAGTATTAATAACGTCTATCAACTCTTTATTCCCATTAATGTTTAATCAGAAATGATCCACCTTCGATAGTGTTCGTGTAAATCTACTATTTCTAGCCGACTGTGCCACGCAGTTGATTGGCTCAAGGTGAGGTATGCGAGAAAACGCCATTGTTTTTCGTAGTTTTTATGGCAAACTTTTTTTGGCCAAAATAAATTAAATTATGCTCCAGAACAAACGTAGAGTTTAATTTTCTTCACATGGTGATCTGAAAATTTCTTGAATTATCTGCCAAGGGTGTCCTGGAATTTAATGAGAACTTTTTTCCTTAGTTTAAAAAGTTTCTCGTCTAATGCTGCTTTGCTCATGAAAGATATTCAGGAACTGTTGACATCATCATGCGAAGAAAATTAAACCGTTTCTACTGGAGCTATGTTTATTTATTTTAGCCAAAAAAAGTTTTGCTATAAAAACTGCAACAACACTGCCCTTTTCTCGCGTTCTCTAAACACCCACCTCAAAAAGGAAATCCAGAAAGCCCCTTGCAGTTTGAACTAGTTTGTTGCATCCCTCCAACCAGCGACTAAATTATCCAAGCTACAATATAACGAGATAGGAGGGGGTGGGGGAAGCTACATAAACAATCTTAAATAAGTTCTGCTTACAACTAAGGGTACGGGGGGAATAGGAGGAAAGCCACAATACAAACATTTTCCAGGAAAACCACCTTTATATCTCATAAGAACCTCAGCAAATACTTATTTAATTAATTTAAATATAACAGCGAGCTCTTTTAACCATAATCTAAAGTGCATTAGAAGGGTTTCATGATTGTCTAACAGATGGAAGCGCTAATTCAAATTGAGTTACCTGTACCCATCAAATGTGGTCCCGAACACTAATCCATTAATTTGTTTAGGAGAAACAATGTTTTAAAAGTCTGTGCAAGATTTATTGTTAAAAGGAATGCATCAAGTATGTCAAAGCACCGATATTAAAAGTAATGCATCAAGTATGACAAAGGACCGGTGCTAAAAGGAATGCATCAAGTATGGCAAAGCACCGATATTAAAAGGAATGCATCAAGTATGACAAAGGACCGGTGCTAAAAGGAATACATCAAGTATGCCAAAGGACCGATGTTAAAAGGAATGCATCAAGTATGACAAAGCACCGATATTAAAAGGAATGCATCAAGTATGACAAAGGACCGGTGCTAAAAGGAATACATCAAGTATGACAAAGCACCGATATTAAAAGGAATACATCAAGTATGGCAAAGCACCGATATTAAAAGGAATGCATCAAGTATGACAAAGGACTGGTGCTAAAAGGAATGCATCAAGTATGCCAAAGGACCGGCGTTAGAGATCAGCGAGCCCTCGGTGGGTTGCGAGTGCCCTAGTTGAGAAGTATTAATGTAGTTTTGTTTGAGAGCTACACTATAATGGCTATTATTTATGAAGTAACTGCATGGGAACTAATGGGAAACAGCGTTTTCATTCTCTTGATCTCACGTGGCCAATATTCTCTTAAACATAAGACAAATTTTGCAACGCTGGTTCGTCGAGGTTTCAAGTAGCTCCTTATCCACCCCTGCATACCACCTTCCAATGTAACTGAAAGCAAGGAGATTTGGCAACGGTAAACTGAAAGCGAGCGAAGCTAGAGCTTTCATAAGACCTGTAGTTACCTCAGAGGTGATATTCAGTATAGAGGAGCTCGCATGGCTTGCAGGATGGTGGTATTGTTGCACCTGTATTCCACCCTCCCAGACATTCGTGGTCACCCAGGCGTGAATAGACTGAGGGGGGAGATACATGTAACCCCCTCCCCGACCATTATATAGACTTGGTTCACAGTTCACACGGTCACGTGATGGTGTAATGTAAGTCCGCATTTGTATATTTTCGTGATGTTTTCAAACAAAGCATTTAAATAACTCTGTGAGTGCCAATAAATGCAAATGATGCCGTATTAATGGCTGAAAATGAAAGTTACTTTCAGAATGTACTAAATCGTTTGAATGTAGGAGACAGGCAGAATGGATCTTCGTATTAATGTTCCCAAAACTAAGGTGATAGCTTTTGATAAGGACAGGTCAGGAAATGATTGACAGCTTTGGATAAATGGGAAACTGTTAGAACATGTGAATGAGTTTGTGAATCTGTGCAGAATGTCCTTTTAAAATGGAAGGATGGATGGTGAACTCGACAGAAGAGTGAATGCATCTCTCAGAATAGTTGGATGTATGTGGACTATTGCAAAGAATAAAGTAATATCGAAAGAGGTGAGTAATGTGAATGCGGTTGGAATGAGATATCTAAGAAATGAGAATATAAAAGCCTATATGGAGATAGCCAGTAATGATTGGGATCTGAAGGAGTGCGGTTTGATAGGGAATCCAATAGGTAAATGGGAAAGAAGCGTGTTAAGTCGGTTTTAGCCTGTTGAAAAGATGAGTGTGGATCGAGTGACGAAGCAAATGTATGAACGTAGAGTATGTGGATCAAAAGGAAGGAGTAGACCATCTAAGACGTATGTGTGGAAAAGAGAAACATTTAGATTTTTAAGATGAGCATGTATGACTCGGCATGGATGTTATTATTATTATTTAGCACCGCGTCTTACTATCGTTCGGGTTATACACTTAAGTACTAATTAAGCTAATGGATTAGGAATTGGGAAGGTTGAACTAGAGGAAGTGAACCCGCATTTGCGTGGAGGGAGAGTGGAAAACCATTTAGGAAAAACCACCCCCAGTTCACCCGACCAAGATTCGAACCTCGATCTCCAACACGACTAGCGCGTTAGCCAACTACGCCGCCGAGGCGGGTTGGTATGGATGTTGTTGAATCTAAGGGAGTATGCAAGGATAGGGAAGTGTGGAGAAAGTTAGTGAGGATGGATTAAGTAGGTTAGGTACAAGTTGTTATTTGAGCGCTATGCACAGTTTCTTGCCTACCCCGTAGGGGGACTGTGTGTTTGGGGAGGGGGGGCGTATTTCTCTGAAGAGAACTCATGGGGAAAAAATTCAATTGGACATTAACTGTAATCAACATCAAAATTTAACGAGTCTAGGTAAAATAAAGTCATGAAATGAAAATTTAAAGAGTCTACATAAAATAAAGTCATGAAATGAAAGTGTGAGGCAAATCAGATACATTTTTCAGAATATTGAACACTTTTTTTACATAGCCCACTCATATTTTTGGATTCCCCGGTTGACATTGAGATATAAAAACCAAAATGGTTCACATTCTTAATGTGTAAGTTTGGTAAAAATTGTAGTTTATGTTTTGACAGCTTTTCAATTTGAGTCACGATTGTGTTGAGGCGGGGAAGTCATATAAACTGTTTTGTTTAAATCTGTAGAAACATTAGCATAAACGAGTCTGACAACTTAGTTCAGTCGGTGATGCGTTTGGCCACTGTGTTAAGGCCCAGGTTCGATTCCCGGCATGGACGAAAATGGTATCATTTATGAAATTGATGTTTCCCGTTTCACAATAATGAATTGACGGTCGGGAGGGCCGAGTGTTGTGTCTGTTTTAGATCTAAGTTAGTTTATAAGTAATGTGCTAGTAATCAGTTGGTTCAGGAAGTGCACGTTAAATACCTCGACCTATAATAACAAAATAGTATAAATAAAATAAGATTAGATAATCATTTAATATTTAATATTTTAATATTTTTAGCACCGCGTCTTACTACCCGTTCGGGTTATACGCTTAAGTACTAATTACGCTAATGGATTAGGAATTGGGAAGGTTGAATTTAGAGGAAGTGAACCCGCATTGGCGTGGAGGGAGAGTGGAAAACCATTTAGGAAAAACCACCTCCAGTTCACCCGACCGAGATTCGAACCTCGATCTCCCCGTCCTCGGTGGTAGAGCTCAACACGACTAGCGCATTAGCCAACTACGCCACCGAGGCGGGTTAGATAATCATTATTAGCTCGAATAATCATAACGATGCAAACTTAAGGTTGTGGTTATTATTGGGTAGCACTCTAAGATCATACTTCCGGTAGGCTAATTATCTCCCAAAAAATAACCAGGAAAAAATGTCTAGCTCGTTTTGGTAAGGGTCTATTCATACCCCACTAAATTTACATTTATGAACTCAAATTTTATAATTTAATTTTCTCAATTATAAATAAACTAAATTGACTTAAAAATGTATGTACATTTACTAATTTAAAAAATAATAATAAAGGCCTATATATTAAGACTGTTTATTTTAAAATACTACAACTACTAATTTTAAAAACACAGCAAAAAGCTTCCAAACCTTAAAATATTCGCAAAAATTAAGGGGCAGGAGAAAATTGGTGTATAAATTCTTTCCTAGAGGAATATTTTCCGCAGCTCATCTCTAATCACAACTCGTGTAGGCAGCACAGGTGTCAATGTTTACATGGAAAATAATAAATCCTCCTTACGGTCTCCTAGCAACACTACACAAAAACAAAACATGGCGTCTTGGACTCACCTTAGTAATCTGATACAGAGCATGTTTACGCGCGCGAGGCTTCTCCTTCATGATGAATTAACATAAGCACACATCTCGATAAACAAACACGATTTAGGTTTACAGTTTTTTCATAAAAATAATATCGATAGACTCCACAAAATTAACAAAAACAAGGACTTACGCCTTGAAAACAAAACACAACACATTCACTGCCGTTCCCTTCTCTGCTACAACAATAATAAATAAGAAGCGGACAGGTATGGCGATACTAGCGCTGCGCAGAACGCGACGGGCAGGTAAGGAATTAAGCTTACTATACAAAACAACGAAAATAAAAAGAGACTTTTACTACGACCAATAAGAGAGCTGGACGAGAGTGAATTTGTATGTTTACAGGCGTGGTGTGTAGAGGGGGGAGTGGTGAGGGGGTTTAGAGGGCAAAAGGAGAAGCAGTGAACTCTCCCGCCGACTTTAAATATGTAAGGGCATATATAAAAAAAATTGCTTTTACGTGTGTCGAGTGTTTAGCAACATTACTTGAATAAAACGTGACAAGATGTTTGTTTATGTTTATTCTTTATTTTTAACCAGGCCGTTTAATTTTGAGAGCTGTGAAATATTAGTTTATGTCGTGCGTGCGCATTTACTTTTTACTTTTTAAAAATGTTTTATTGTTTCATATCCAATTGGTATTTTATAATAAATTAAGACAAATATAATTGCACTAAAATTATCAGTATTGCAGATTTGAGCTTCGCTTGAGTGCTAAATATGATGTTTATTTCATATAATAGATTTGTAATAACACAACGTTCCAACTCTGATTAGAAGACATTTCTTTAACAGTTATAAAAACTACTATAACCATTCGCTTAGATTTATGCGTTAAGTCATGGGAAATAGTACTAATAATAAAGTAAAATGTTATCATTGTTATAAAAAAAAGTGTTTGTATTTTTTTATATAGGTTCCTTTCACCAAAATCCTACTATAGACGAGCTACGTATATTAAAAATAAAATATTCGTTGATTCGTAACATTAATTAGTTACTAGCTAAAATTAATTTCTAATAAAAAAGGATGTGCGCAAATCTTGAGTTAACTTTTTGACAAATGCCAGCTTACAATATTTTATTTTAATGAAAAATGGCTTTTATATAAAAATCAGTAAAATGTGTTTTAAAGATAATTTCCACAAGGCTTCTCAATCCTTACCCCAAGTTTCATCTATTAATAAATTTTTATTTTAGCACCATCCACCTCGGTGGCGTAGTTAGCTAACGCGCTAGTCGTGTTTAGCTAGGATGCTGAGGACGGGGAGATCGAGGTTCGAATCTCGGTTGGGTGAACTGGGCATGGTTTTTTCTAAATGGTTTTCTACTCTCCCTCCACGCAAATGCAGGCTCCCTTCCTCCAAATTCAACATTCCCAATCAATGATCCGTTTGGGTTACACGCATAGTAAGTAACATTGAAATAAAAGTGCCAATACTCCACTTATCCAGGGGCGGAAATTTATGATCTACCTAACCCCATTACCTAAAACTGGGTGTTTTTAGGACCAAAACCCCAACCGCCAGAGGGAAATAAAATGTTCGAACTATATATAAGCTACCTCCATAGTCTGTTTCGAAAGTTTTTTAATAGTAATAATGGACTTGGACTTAACATTCTTTAAACCAGTCAATAACATTAAAAATACCCGCCTTGGTGGCGTAGTTGGTTAACGCACTTGTTTCGTGTTGAGCTAGACTGCAGAAGACGGAGAAATCGGGGTTCGATTACGGTCGGATGGACTGAGGGTGTTTTTAAATGGTTTTCCACTCTCCCTCCACGCAAGTGCGGGTGCACTCCCTCTTAATCAAACCTTCCTAATCCCTAAACCAATAGTGTAATTAGTACATAGGCGTATTATCTGACGTGGTGCTTAGAAAAAAAAAATTATGCTGATATAAGAAAGATGGGTCGAGCTAAGAGGCTAGCCACAGGTAAAGAGGCGAGAGGAGTGGGGAGGGGGAGGGAGAGCTCAGTTCAGGGTCAAGCTGGCAGCTGTTTGCCCTCCGACAAGACTGGCCTGTACAGCAGACTGCAGAAGACGGAGAAATCGGGGTTCGATTACGGTCGGATGGACTGAGGGTGGTTTTAAATAGTTTTCCACTCTCCCTCCACGCAAGTGCGGGTGCACTTCCTCTTAATCAAACCTTCCTAAACCAATAGTGTAATTAGTACATAGGCGTATTATCTGACGTGGTGCTTAGAAAAAATAAATTATGCTGATATAAGAAAGATGGGTCGAGCTAAGAGAGCTAGCCACAGGTAAAGAGGCGAGAGGAGTGGGGAGGGGGAGGGAGAGCTCAGTTCAGGGTCAAGCTGGCAGCTGGTTGCCCTCCGACAAGACTGGCCTGTACAGCTCTGTACAAGACTCCGGCAGCGGCTGTGTTGGACGGGTTGCTTACATCACAGGGGGGGAGAGGGATATCTTGAGCGTGAGCAGGTTCTGAAACCTTTGCTGTAGGTTTTCCTTGAATATCTACCATCTGGGACAGATTTATTTTTACCAGAGTTTAGTAGTAACATATTTGATTTTTGTTAGTTTAATTTATAAATATAAATAATTAATCACAGTATGTAGGCCTTATTTATATTTTGACGATATATAAAAACATTAAAAAAATATAATTGAAATATTAAATACTAATATATCATTTTATTTATTTAGCACCGCGTCTTACAACCCGCTCGGGTTNATAATTGAAATATTAAATACTAATATATCATTTTATTTATTTAGCACCGCGTCTTACAACCCGCTCGGGTTATACACTTGAGTACTAATCACGCTAATGGAATAGGAATGGGGGATATTGAATTTAGAAGAAGTGAACCCGCATTTGCTTGGAGAGAGATTGGAAAAACATTTAGGGGAAAACCACCCCCATTCCACTCGAGTGAGATTCAAACCTCCCTGTCATCGGCAGTCTAGTCTAATATGAGAGTAGCGCGTTAGACCACGCGGCCACCGAAGCGAGTAAAAATTGCATTAATTTATTTTACAAATCAGGGACGAAATCAGTCTGGGACCTAAGCTAAGGTCACCTTGCTATTATTTTTTTAACCCCGTGTCTTACTACCTGTCCAGGTTATACGCTTATGTACTAATTAAACTGTGTTAGGGATTAGGAAGGTTTAATTTAGAGGGAGTGCACCCACATTTGCATGGAGAGTGGAAAACTATTTAGGAAAAACCACCTCAGTGCAGCCGACCGGGAACCTTGCTATTAATAACTACGCTTCCCAGGTTTGTAACCTACAAGTGACTTGCTCAACTTCAACCCGAGAGCTCAGTTTGAATCCCGGTTGGGTGCATCCTCCTCTTTGGTGGTCTTCCACATTCTTGGTTTAACTGTGATTTTCCCCAGGTTATGCGAATACTGAGGGATTTATCTTTAAAATCTCCTTTCTCATCGTGTGCGATTAAATTAATATCTCAAATTGACAGTAAGATATGTGACAACTACACCGATGCAAGTTTCAACTTATTTAGAGATAATCGATTATTATCTTTTCATCTGTATCGATGGTAACGTGGAGTGAGGCGTCAAGATTGACTTGTCCGGTTTTGTCGATAGTGAAGCGATCGGGGCTCAAACCACCAGTTGGATGTGCTTGGGCCAATAATATCT
>CABFWB010008609.1:5835-17027 GCA_902151455.1 Timema bartmani
CCCCCCCGAGGAGTTTTTTGGAATTAGATATCTAACCTTAAAATTACTGAAGGGCAAAAAGAGAAAAAATCAATTTTCTCAAAATCAGTTTTAACGGTTTTAGTTAAATTTTGTATATAAACATTGTTTAACATTATAAACAAAATGGCAATTTTCATTTTTCCATAAAAATTACTTTAGGGGCACTTTACATAAGAAGAAATTTATAGTTTTGTTCATATATACGTAACTATTTGAGATAGGAAATAATCTATCATTTTAAAGTTGTAGTACTATTAAATTTAAAACTCTTTTATTTGAAATATAATTTTAAAAATACAATAGTTTCTGAGCTATAAACCAATATTTATATCTTTTGTTCAAGTCTTTGAAAATGAAATTGTTTCTTATGGTCTTTGGTGGACAAAGATGTTCCCGTTTACTCAACGTTTCTGTAACATTGTAAATTATTTCATTTATGCTCTATGGTGGGGTGTTTTCGCTACAATGTATATTATTTCGTTCTACAAATTTTACGAGTTTTTTTTATTAAATGTCTCAATTTTAAGATTAAAGAGAAAGAAAGTATATGCGGTCCATCGAACCATTTATTATAGTTTGGTAATATTTTGACATGTAGGCCTAACTTAGCTATATTTTTCAGGACTTCAAAGCGTATATAAACAATAGATTTAAAAAAAACTGTATTTCCAAGCCTAATTTTATATAGCCTATATTTATATAAATAGTCAAGTATGTATGTAAACGAACAAATATACTCATATATGTTTATAATTTTTGGGTATACACATATATGACTATATATGTATAGTAAACTATAGGCCTATATAGTTACTATATAGGTCTGACACTTTAGCTCAGTCGGTAGCGTGTCTGCCTACTGAGCTAAGGGTCCCGGGTTAGATTCCCGGCATGGCCTAATATTCATCATTGATGAAAATATGGGTTTACCCTTTCTCATTGATAGATTAACTGCTGGGGACTGAATGTTGTGCTTGTCCTAGTCCACAGACACTCAACCTCCAGGTTAAAATGGTTGCGCTCCTTTTGGCAGCTTGAGTTCTTCACCACTAGGATCGCTGCGGCTAGTCCTATCATCACCCAGCAGTGACACTAGCGAAGCCCAGTGTTGAAGGACTCAAGCTGGCAAAAGGAGCGCAGGGAAACCCCCGTAATGCTACTAATGTTGTAGTATATTAACATTAGTATTTATACTTTTTGGTAGCATATTTATCTCAAGCGTTAATAACTGCTTAATCTAGAGGATAATAATGTTTACTAGCTTAGGTGAAGTGCACCCGCATTAGCGTGTAGAGAGGAGGGGAAAACAACACTGATAAATCAAATTGTAAAAGCCATATTTAGTGCACCCAGCCGAGATTAAATCTTCAGCCTCACCGTCCTCTGTAATACAGTGCTGTGAACCTGATGCCATATACCTCTTGACCACTGACACGGGGTGTAAATTAATCAGTTTCATGCGGATTAATCTTAATTTCAAGTAGAACATTACATACAATGCTAATCTTGGATGGTTATCGACCCAAAGTTTTATTTAAGCAAGGAAAAAAGTTACTGACCCCCAATGGTGCGCGTACGAACTAAACATCAAGATCGTCTTATCCGGTTTGCTTCTGAAAGCGAGGTTGGGTTTCATATCCCAGCCGGGCTTTCTATTAGAGGTTTTTCCTAAATGGTTTCACACCTTCCCTCCACGCAAATGAAAGTACACTTCCTATAAATATTATTTTCGCGTCCCTACCCTGTCAATGTAATTAAATATGGTTAGTCCTAATTTGAATAATACTGAAGTAAAATGTCAGATAAGGTTACTATCCAAGACTTGCATTTTCCAAGATTGATATTAGCATATATTGACCTCGGTGGTATTGGTGTAAAGTACTTGCCTCAGTATCCAATGGTCGTGGGTTCAAACCCAGCCGGGGTTAACGGATTTTTCTTGAGCGATAATAATACATAGCACAACTTCATATGGAAGGGAATTAAAGCCTTCAGTCTCATGTCGATAGAGATATGCAAAAGAACTCTGAAAGGTATCATTTAGGTGAAAATACCTTTCTCAGCAAAATTGGTAGGCCCTTTTGCTCGTAGACATTCAGGTGTGCTGTTATAATCAGACGTACCAGGAAGTGCACTTTAAATACCTCAAATATATTTTTAAAATATGAAAAATATCAACTTACTTCACATTCTGCATTAACTCCACACAACCTTACTTTTAAAGTCTCGAAATAACTTCTAAAGAGCTTTAAACACCTGCTAGTTTATTAATCAAACAGTGAGATGCAGGCTTCCTTCTATCATCTTATCAGTATTGTGAGGGGATGCTAGTGCAGGACACATCAAAGTTGTATGTCTCTTACCACATGTGACACATCTTATTAATGCCCTACAGTAACAAGATGGGTGTCCTATTTTCATACACAAGAAACATGCTCTTTTGCTGTAAATTATTTTCAGCCTCTCGCTCAAGGACAACTTTTTTTGCCGTCTAGCAATATACTCTAGGATGTTCCTTTTGACAAAATACACAGCCATTTCTTCTAGGCATTTGGGCATTATCACTGGCTAACAATGTAGCAGCAGTGGGTAAATTGGCGTTTTCAATCATTTTCAATTGTCGAACTTTCTTGGATTGTTCCTTTATACCAAAACCTGCCATATGCATATTTATTCTTTCATCCGATTCAATGTTTGTGTCTATAAACTTTAACAAATGGTTTAGTATACTTTCTTGATCAACTGCTTGCTGCCTTATACACCTGTACGCTCTTAGCACATCTTCCGGCTGAACTACTTCCAACAAGTGGATATAAAACTGGTGCACATTTCTCTACCGTGATCCCTAGGGAATCCAGTGCTCTCAAGGCTGATTCTATCTTATCATACATAGTTTGAAAAGGCAAGATTCTACCGCGTTGGATATGGCCAGCTTTAATAAATCTCTCACATTCGATTAATAAATCTGACTTGCCATACCTTTATTTCAAACTTTCAATTGCTTGTTTCTAATAGGTGGGTAACTCTCCACCAAATCTCTGGCTTTAGTATATGCACAAGCGGCCTTTAAAACATACTGGAACTTGTATTCTTGTGCCAAATTAGAGCCCTCATATATTTTAGAGAACTGGCTCCAGAAACAAAGCCCCTCCTGCGACTCTCCATTGAACTTTCGGAGTTCCAGCTTGGGGAAACGTTATATTGAAAGTTCTACACCGCCACAATTCCCCGTTGACTTCGTTTTTCTTACTGACTTATCAACTCTTTCAACCAGTATCCTGCTGTTTTTAAAGCGTATCTGGTATTGCTCTCTTTTGTGAATCTCCTCTCCTAAAGTGTTTTCATCTTAGTCCACATCTACCACTAACCTGAACATTTATTCATCCAACACAACTAATTTTTCATCCTTATTCTCTTGTAACAAAATATTCGCCTTCAGTCATGTAAACCTATAACGACATTGTGATGGTTCGCCTATTATCTTATCTACAAGTTTCGTGAAGGCCACACGTTCAACACCTCTTATTTGCGTTAGTTTATTCATCTTGTCCCACAACCTAACCAAACTGTCCTGTCACGGTCGTCACAATTGAGAGAAAAAAAAACTTTACTCTCACTAATTACCAATATTACAGGACAAGATCGCCTTTATTCAGTTTGTTTTACTTAAAAACTAATACACATAAACTAAAAACCCATAGCAACCATAATCAACAACTCCCTTCTCTCTTATTTTTCAAAAAATTACAGTTCACCCAACAGTACAAAGAAATAATTCCACATTTAGTATGTCTATCATAGAATTGACTATAAAATTGACCCTTTTTATTTAAATTGCTATTTTATTAATGTCAAATGTTCATTGGCCAAATATTTTAAAGCACTGGACTCTAAAAGTACCGTAAATCACTTAACACAATACTTTTAAACTATCTGACAAAGTGTATAAGTTATATTACGAAATATAAGTTGTACTATTTAATTTTTTACCTCAGAGATAAACGCTGCCTATAAAGGTTATATTATTAGAGTGTGTCAAATTGATGTGAAGAGTAATCAATTTTGTGTAAGTTGTCAGCTCATATACATGTATTTTGTTTTTTTATATTTGATAAAATATACAAATAAAACATAAAAAAACACGGTACTTTAATTTTCAAATTGTGTAATACTTTTTGTTTTCAGTAGAGTAGAATAAATATTATTAAAATAAAGAAGTTTAGAAAAAAATCTTTGATGATTCAATTATGAATATCATTTATTTAATAGTCTTATTCTTGATATCAGATGTTTGTTCGGATATTACTGATCCAAATATTTACTGTCGCGACAAGGATCGAGCCATCGTAGACGTTGCAAGGGACTCCTACAAGCTTGTAGACGCCAAGAACAACGAAGACGTCATGTTACAATGCCATTTCTGTAACGAGAAGGACGACGGGGAACCTAAAATATGGCACAAACAGGATGTCCTCCAGAAAAACTCCCTGCGTGAAGTAGATCTTGACGTGTACACTGACCAAGACATGAACCGGGTATTCATGACCGTAGACCGCGAGTTGGTCATCCGTAACGTCACGGTGAATGACACGGGGCTTTACATCTGCTACGGGATCGATGGTGAGGACAAAGATCTCGACTTCAACTTTCTACTGGACATTGTCGAGACCGATGTGGAAGAGGTCATGGGTAACCTGACCGATTGGAAGCGCTACCAAGAAAAAGTATTGGCTCCCCTCAACGCCAGACTGCGTTCTTCTACGGAACCTGAGGTGCAACAGATACGTGTGGAGTTCCAGGTGGACCTTGAAGCCCTGACGGATTGGGAGATCTGGGGACCATGTATCTCATGCCACCGCTCGGACGGTGAAAGGAGAAGGCTCGGGAAATGCCGTCTGAAATCGAGTCCATATGTCAAGGAAAACGTCACAGAAGGGGATGAGATGAAACAGGAAATGTTGATGAAGATCCCGGAACTCTCGTGTCACTCCGAGCTCTTGGCCCAGATGTTCCCCGAGCTGGGGGCCGTTGGGAGGAAAGTGCCTGACTTCCTCCAGACGGAATCTTGCAACGGGGCGTGTTCTGGAGGGACGAGTACGTCGCGACGAGGGAGGACGGCAAAGAAACTCAAGAAGCGCTTCGCCCTCAACCCCAAAGCGCATCTCACACTCGTTTGTCCCGGTTCCACCATCCAGAACGTGATCACGTGGCAGAAAGACGACGAGACACTCGACCGAAAGCAACTGAATGGGAACCCGAACTCGAGAATAAAGATCGATGATTTCGACACACTCTATCTTACAGCGATGACCGTGAAGGATTCGGGTATCTACACCTGCCTGTTGGATGACGTCACTATGCTGGAAGCGTCGGTGACAGTCGTCAAGTCGAAGCTCATTGCCGCTACAGTTTTCGTCAGACATATGGCCTATCTGGGGTTTATCTTCATCCTTAGTTTTATTTTATACTGCGCTGGTGTGATAGCTGCTTGGACAAGACGCCATCATTTCCATGCTTACAAGCCACTCGCATCTGCTTAAATATCCGTGGAGTGCACTCTATATTTTCTGATAAAATAAATACTAAGGATAATCTCCGATGTCTACCCCCCAATTATTACATGTTTAACTAATACAAACCCTCTCCAGTAGCCACATGGTCTAACACGCTACTCTCACAGTAGACTAGACTATCGATGACGGGAATATCCAGGCTCGAATCTCGGTCGAGTGTATTGAGGATGGTTTTTTCAAAATGATTTTCCACGCAAATGTGAATACACTTCCTCTAAATATAACCTTCCTAATACCCACTAAAACCATTATCGTAATTAGTACATAAGAGTTAAGCCGAACGGAAAATAACGTGCGGCGCTAAAAAAAACCTAATATTTGGGTGAAGTGAACTTGTTTGTAGATCGTAATTTTTAAACGAGGTATTTAATACCCACTTCCTGAACTGATTGCGTATATCAGGTCATAGCTTATAATCTAACCTAAATCTAGAACAGGCACAACATCCAGCTCCCAGCCGTCAATTCATCACTGTGACAGGGTAAGCCCACATTTTACCAATGATATATTTCTCGGCCATGCTGAACCCTTAGCTCAGTAGGCATACATGCTACCGACTGAGTTAAGGTTCCAGGCGTGATAGCAATATAGTTTTATTGATGTTTGTCAACCATCTTAGTAATAAAATGTTCCTTATCAAGCTACAAATAGAAGAAAAGGTTCTTAGAATGAATATCTCGTATTGTTAGCAGGGTCTGACGTGTCACTTTAGTGTTAGACTGATTGCTTGGGACAGGTAGATCGAGGTTTAAGTCCCGGCTGGTTGTAATGAAGGTATTTTTTTCCCACTAATGATTTCCCACTCTCCCGCCAAGTAAATGCAAGTACATTTTCTCTAAAATTACATAATCCACATACTTATTCCATTACCATGACTAATGTACGGTCATAGACCCAATCGGTACTAAGATGGGGTGGAAAGAATGGTTAGAGCTTTCAAATAAAACCAAATAGTAAAATTAAACCTCAAATCTCTGATTAAAGAAAAAGCAAACCAATTACATACTAATTTTTTTTAGCGTCTTACTACCCGTTTGATTTATACGCCTATGTACTAATTATACTAGGACTAATGGTTTGGAGATTATGAAGGTTCAATTGAAAGGAAGTTCACCCGAATTGGAGTGTAAGGAGGGGAAACCCATTTAGGAAAGCCACCCTCAGGGCATCCGATCAGGATCGAACCCCAATCTTCCCGTCTTCACCAGTCTAGTCCAACACGAGTGTAGCGCGTTAAGCCATGCGCCCATCGAATTGAGTTACATAATTGTTAACATAGGCTATGTAACATTTCAAAACAATATTTGTTTTTAGTTTTCTCTCGACTTCTTGGAGAGGAAATTATTGTGATCTTAAAAATAAATCGAACTCAAGGTGTTGGTAAATGTCAACGTTTCATGACCCCCCTGAACTGAAAAAGTTGTTTTCACGACGCCGTCTATATGTGCGTCTGTATCTTGGCCTGGAGCCTAAACCATCGGGGTGGAGCTTGTTATCCAGGGCTATTATAAGGTATCCCCAAGGAGTTTTTGGAAATAGATCCAACCCCAAAATTAAGGTCAGTTTACTGAAGGGAAAAATATATTAAATCAATTTTCTCAAAATTCGCTCTAACAATGTTGATTAAATCTCGTATCTAGGCATTGTTTAGCACTACAAACAAAATGGAGACCTTCATTTTTCCATAAAAGTGACTTTGATGAGTTTTTACTTAGGCAAAAATATCCAAATTTGCTATAATCCCCCGCAACTATTTGAGATAATACTCAACATCATTGTAAAGTTGTGGTACAATTAAAAATTAAAATCTTTTATTTGAGATTTAGTTTTATAAAACTAATAGTTTCTGAGGTATATCAAATAAATTTATTTTTTATGGTTCTCTTTGTCAGTTGAGATTTATTGTTATGCTCTTTGGTGGTCAAATGTTTCTGTAAAAGTGTATATTATTTCATTCATGAATGTAACGCCCTTGCAGTTGAAACAATAGCGGCCATTCATCTCCAAACATTACTCGTGTTAAGTTTATCAGTGTTGTTCTTACGCTGAGTGTGGTTTACTAAAATACAATAATATTGTTTCACTGGATCTTACATCAAAAAAGAACAGTATACATGTGTAATTAAAAAAAACAATGTCTTTATATTGCCTAAAATAGTGATTGTATATTGCAAACAATCCTATATATTATTTCTGTTGTCAACATCCCTTTTTCTCAACTAATACAAAAGCCAACAGCGATGAATAAGGTATCAGTGGATAGGATGTTTACCGACTTCTGACATAGCATACTCAGTTTACGTTAAAACACATTGTTTAAAATTTAAGTTAAAAGAAAAATCTAACAAATATTTTTGTATCAATTACCGAAAATAAACTCTCTTTGCTATTTTTTTCATACACTTCACTGAGTATTTAATTTCAACAATCCAACAAAAGAATAAATCTTTTTTTTGGGGTGGGGGGGGATGTTGAATGTGCGAAAGTTTCGCAATGGTTTTCTGGTATATGTAAATAATTATACATGCATGGAAATTCAACAGATCAGAAAATTGCATCAAATCGAATCCATTTTCATTGTATTTGATGCGTATGTATACTATCCACATTTAGCCATATTGAAATTCTTTCCATTCGGATAATTTCAAGTAGAAGTTTTCCTCGTAAGTACAGTTCTAGAACCCCGTCCTTCCATACCCTCCCATCTGCCCCTCCCCCCAAAAAAGTAGCAAAAAAAATTGCGCACTTTTTGTTTTGCCAAATATTTACTAATTGCATACATTACTCTCTTCTTGGTTAGACCAGTAAAATAATTTGTATTCTCTTTTTTTACTCTTTCAAATAATAGAACAAATTCTAGCTATGTATATTTCGTAGAAAAATATGTAACAAGAACATTTTACTTGGTTACATACATATACTTACCTTAGAAATATTATCATAACTATTCCTAGAACTTAAAAGAGATTATAAAATGGATTTGAATGAGATTGGATGTCAGATTAAATATTAGATGGAGGTCAAGAAAGGGTTGATTGGCAAGCTTACGTTCTGACGGCCATGAACGTCCAAGTTCTGTAGGGCTTGAGACTTAGTTAACTAATTAGTTAGAACCTAAACGATATTAATTTATTAAGAAATTATATTATTCCTAAATTTATAGGCCTATCACACTATATTAACAAATAAGTTACTTTATTTTTAATGAAATGGCTAATTATTACTTGTGTATCGTAATAGTAGGGGTAAAGCTGATGTTTTAGTTAATATGATATGCCAAAGTGTAAATTTGAAGAGTTTAAATATAAATTTACCAAAATATATAGTAAAATATATTTTATATTCATCCTAATAATTCCATTGCCCTAACTTATGTGGTATTTGAAAGCTCTGAATTAAAGTAGAATTTTTTTAATATTTGGTTGAGTTAAGCTACATTATTCAAGTCTTAATGGAATCTTCTAAAGCTTAAATAAAATATGTAGTATATATGAATTAAATAATAATATTAATTGATATTTAAATTGGCCTCCTTAGTACCATAACTTTAATTTTCAATGTGGTCCTTAATGACTCGTCTACAACCTATAGGTAAATAGTTCATGTAAATAAAAAGAATATACATTAAACTTTTAACATTTATAGTAAAAGCAGTCATAATTATTTTAAATTTTTAAAAATTATTTGCAAACATGAATATTACTTGTATTTTGTAGTCATTTTACATTCTAGTGTATGTATGCTCTTTGCCTGGATTCTTTTTTCGTAGTAGTTTTGTGGTTGTTTAAACTGTTTCCAAAATGAATTTTGATGAAATCTTGATTGAGTCTGTCAGGCAATACCCAACTTTTTATGAAAAAAAAAATCCTCTTTACAAAGAAGAATCTAAGAAGACCCTGCAATGGACCCAAATCGCTCAAAATTTCAGTGAAATTACCCAAAAGCAAATCGTGGGTAAGTTTTCAAAAGTTAGGTTTTCGGCTCTATATAAGTAAATCTGTTTGGTTTTGAACTGTTCAATNTTTTAATAATCCTGAATTTAATATCATTTGATTCCTCGCACTTTTATTAGTGTGATGCTAATATGAATTTGGTGAGTTTCGGGTTTTTTATAAGAAGGAAATAAATTGTCTAAACCAGGGGTCTTCAACCCGTGGGCCGCGGCCCACACACCGGCTCATGAAAGACATAAAATTATTTCAAGAGAAAATAAATTACAGAAACAGATTTATATTTTACATAATTAAATGATAAAATAAATATATATTTTAAGTTATTTTATAAATTATTTTTGCTTTATACGCGTAGAAAAATATTACATGTTTGTACAAATTACCCTTGAACCGGCAAATGACTACTCTAGTAGACAAGGGAGAGAGTATTGTTTCGGATGCGTTCGAACGTAGTCGGGACTGTTCGCACCCGCTCATCCCCGCTGAGACACTCGGGACGCCAAAAGAAATGTTAGACATTAACGGTCCAATCCCAATATTGTGGGTACAGTTTTGCGGCCCGCGAGTCAAAAAGAGACAAAAATATTGGCCCTTGGACCTTAAAACTTTGATGACCCCTGGTATAAATGGTAAGGTGATTGATTGGGTTTCGTTTCTCAAGGAACATCGCCCTTGATGTCAACATTACAATTTATTTGACATTAATATTTAGACTTTTTGTCTATCCTCAAATATATTTTCCACTATTTAGGCCTTCTATATTTCTCGTTTTTTTGTAACACATACATGCCATATCATACGAAAATTATATCAGCCATAGTCCTAACGCATTTCTGCACATGAGCAATTATGTCAATTTTCTTGCTAAGACAAAAACTATTCATCTATATCGACTGCAAATTTGTAGCTGACGATTTCCGCACGTTCATCACAGACTATGTCTTAAAATATGAGTGAAGGATGACCCTGAGAACAGAACTATTTCTGAATAGCTCAGTGGTTAGAGCATTGAGCGTACTAAGCCAAAAGTCCCGGGCTCTATTCCTATGTCCAGGTGTCATTTTCAATTCAAAGAATATTATATCTAGATACGGCTATAATAGTAATTAATCAAAAAATAATATCTTTGCTATTTAAGAGCGTGCATCATAGCAGGCCTAACTCAGCTCCCGGCTCGTTTGTGTGTGTGCGCGAGAGGTAAAAGGGAAAAGAAAATACCAAAATATGTCAGAAATGTGTGCAGTGCATTTGTATTTGAATGATTACTCGAAATTTTCTGCGATGATGCTGGGGGACAAAACGACAAAGTTTCTTGGTAATAACTACATTATATCCCTATTATGACAGAATGAAGATTTGTGCACAATGCTTATCTGTTAAGCCATTCTAAAATGGTCGAAAACATCCTTTTCATTGCAGTTTTTATCCAAATATAATTTAATATTTCAACAATGTTCAGTATTAGGAGCTTCTATTAACACTTTATCTCCATTAATGGTCGTGTAATTCTACGATTTCTAGCTGACTATCATTGATTGGCATGTGATGTACGTTCTTAATCTATTTCTATGTTTATTTCAAAGTTTAAATCGAGTACAATATATTTTAGTACTTATATTTTCTCAATTCCTATTGGTTGAAATTA
>CABFWB010008610.1:0-17013 GCA_902151455.1 Timema bartmani
GGTCTGGTAGCTTTTCAAAGCCGTTAGAAGTCAGCTGTGAGCTGTCAGTCAGCACCACAGAAGCTAAAACTGAGGTATACATGGTGTTACATAGGGGTAGCTCTAATGTCTACATCGTGTTGCATGTGTGGAGCTCTAGTGTCTACATGGTGTTACATGTGTGGAGCTCTAATGTCTACATGGTGTTACATGTGTGGAGCTCTAATGTCAACATAGTGTTACATGTGTGGAGCTCTAATGTCTACATGGTGTTACATGGGGAGCTCTAATGTCTAAATGGTCTTACATGAGGGTAGCTCTAATGTTTACATGGTGTTACATGATTTAGGGGTGGAAACAGTTGATGATGATAATGATGATTAAGGTTTTACACTCTCTCTCCACGCAAATTTAGTAACACTTGATCTAAATTCAGCCTTCCTAATCCCTAACACATCAGTATAATTTTTTCATATGAGTATAACCCGAATGGGTAGTATTAGGACGTGAATTTTTTTTAATAAAAAGAAAGAATATTAATAAATTACTAAACAGTCCTTGACAATGGCTAGGGAGGAAATTATTCTTGCTTTTACCATCATGGAATAGGACATAGAGAACATACCAGACATATCTTTATCTCTCTCTATCTCTCTTGACGTCAATCACACCCCTGCCCCCTTCCCATCCCCTTCAAGCCTTGTACACACCCTCGACAAGAAGAAAGCTCATCGTGTGGCCTACATAATCAACACCGAACACGGCCACATGAGGTTTGGGGGGTGTAGGGCGGCATGGCACAAAGGCCCCCCCCTGGGTACCCTCTTCTATCCCCCCGGGTGGATTTAAATGACAACGTTGACAACGTAACCGCCGCTTGGTGGTGTTATTTTGAAAAAGGGGTTGAGAACTGGACCAGATATGTTTGGCTTTGTGTAACCCTTCACCGCCACTGGAGCGTCAACGTGTCTGTTAACTTATTTTGATGAGGATCGGTGGAGAATTTTTTGGGGATCTATAGATAATAGGGGATAGCTGATATGGTAAACTTTATTCTAGGAAAATATGATGTTATTATTAATTTATTTCTGTGTTATAGTTTTTATCATTGGTAATCGTACCCAGATGAAAATTAGAACTTTCATACTTGTCGAAATTAACGGGATTTGTATTAAAGCTAAGCTTAAGTACAGATATTTTGAAGTTTTTTTTTTATTGTGAATCAACAGCTCAATTATTCTTTTTTTTTATATAGACTTCAAACAATTTTTTATGACATCGGGAACTACCATCATAATTTTTTACATCCCTTACTGTTTCCAGCCTGGGTCAGTTTTTTTATTGAAGCCATATATTTTCCACTACAGGCTTTCTAGGCCTGTCATAGCTTCATATGACTTACAAACTAACTTAAGACTAGAACAGGCACAACATCCAGTCCCCGACCCGTTAATTCATCACTGTGAAAGTATAAACCCACATTTCACCAATGATAATTATTTCTACCATGCCAGTAATCGAACCCGGGACCCATAGCTCAGTAGACAGACACGCTCCTGACTGAGCTATGGTGTCGGATCCCATGTCTTAATAGCGTCCATAAAGTCACCGATTATTGTAAATAATAAATAGATATCAGCCTGTAAATTAATATGTTTTACTTCCGCTTCAATGGCCGAATAGTCTAAAACGTCACTTTTTTGTTTACTGGCCTGCGGATGACGGGGAGATCTGGGTTCGTATCCTGGTCAGATCTACGGTGTTTGTTTTTTTTCAAAATGGTTTCTCACTCTCCTTTCAAGCGAATGCAGGTAGATTACCTCTAAAATGCTTCCTTCCTCATCATTACCACACTAAACTAATTATAATTTATACGTATAGCATGAACAGGTGTTAAGACACGGCATATTGCGTTATCTTCGGAAGTATTATTTCAATTGAAAGATCAATTATTTAACCATATTTATGAAAGGTACTCTTTAAAATACATAGTTTGGAATAAAGGTGTGAAAAAAAATAACTTTTTCGTTGCGGGGCGAGGTCAAATTGAGTATTATGGATATTCCCGAAACCAGATAGAACTCCTATTTTTGGTAGATGACCTGGCGGTCTAGGGGTAAAGTGTCGGACTTCTGTGCTAGGGGTCCGGAGTTCAATCCTCGGTCCTGGCACAGATTTATCTGATTGCCAAACCCTTTCTTCACCTCTGACAAGACGTGTATTAATCACAACTTGTGAATGTGTGGAATGCCAGGCCTCCACCGTGGTTCGGATCCCACGTTAAACTGTAGGTCCTCCATTTCATCTCACAGTCACCACTACCATTACACATTAGCGCAAGTGCGTATAACCCGAACGGATAGTAAGACGCGGTGCTAATAATAATAATAATAATAATGATAATAATGATAATAATGATAATAATGATAATAATGATAATAATAATAATAATAATAATGATAATAATAACTCCCATTTTTAATTTTTTTTAAATTTTAATTTATATTAAGTATTCAACGTGCACTTTCCAAACCGACTTATTATATTGGCAGCGTAGTTTAAGTTTACAGAGTTATACTTACCCCCTATTTTTTACCATATCTAACTTGGCAATTACTCTAAATTTCCCCCTTTTTTTTTTTTGCAGATTATTGGTCCAGCGAGCAATGACGAGTATTTACAATTCCATTCGGATTCTGTCAAAGAGGGACCGACTCCAAATTTTTTTTTTATGATTGGCAGGACACAATCTGTCAACGTGCCTATTATCGTAATTGCTATTCGGAAATCAAATTAAATTGTTTGTTGTTCTAAAGAATCAAACTCGATTATTAATATTTTGTAAATAGACAACGTTTCAATAATCCCGATAACATGTCATGTATATTTGAAAGAACACTCAGTTTTTGTATAGATACAGAATTGCTATTGTCCGGGTATGTAATGAATATATTTTGAAATGACTAATCAACATTTTTATTTCTAGAATAAATAATAATTGGTTAGCGTTAATGACGATTTTTTTTAATTAAAAATAATGCTGAATATCAAAATATTATTTTAATAACTCTTAAAAATAATGTATATACATAATATATTTAAACTCTTTATTATCTTCTCATATAGAGAAAGTATTATAACCGCGAACAATTTTGACTTCAGACTTATCATTATGTATCTTGATTAGCTATTAATTCAAGCAGTATTTATTATTTTAATTTAAAATGTTTCTCTTCAATTTACTCATGAAAAAATATTCAAGAATTGTGATCACCACGTGTATTTTTCATTTTATTTTTTATTTGAGGGGTTTAATGTGCACTTTCTGAACAGATTGATTAAATCAGCAAGCGAGAATTTCTATGAGGGAGTGAAAAAAACCAACCAATTTTGGCCAGAAAAGGTATTTTCACATACCTTATAGTGGTGTTCTCTTACATGCCACAGCCAATATTGAACAGACGGCTGTAATTACCCTTCGAAGGAAGTTGTGCTACGGATTTTTGTCGCTCAGGAATAATCCGTTGACCCCGGCTAGGCTTTGAACCACGAACATCTGGTCTTGAGGCGAGCACTTTATCCCAAGACCACCGAAATTGACTACTAAGTGTAGAAAATTAAAATGAACGTATTTAATGGAGCAATCATTTATTTATTTTGGCCAAAAATGTTTTTTATTTATAAAATATCGGTGCAGAGGAGGAGGGAGATTATATATATATATATATATATATATATATATATNTATATATAAACATATATATTACAGTCCAAAACCGATTCCAGGACAAATTAGTTCGGACTAAGCCGAATTAATACATCCTGCCGCTTGTAGGGTAAACCAATACAGCCTGATGTTTTTAGGCAGCACTAATTTTAATCCTTCTTAACCCACACGATGAATCGACCTTGGGCAGGTTTCATAATTCACAGTTCACGCGCAAATGTTATCAGCTAACCTAACCTAACCTAACCTAACCTAACCTAAACCTGGTTTGGCCTAGTAAAATTGTAGGCTACACTTATTTACCCTACGATCTAGGCAAAAATTTCAGGATTAACGAATTTACACTAGTACATCCTGAGGCTCTTAGGATGTATCAATTCGGCCTAGTCCGATATAGTTTGTCCTGGAATCGGGTTTGGACGGTAACATAATTATATAACTATCCCCATTAAACAAACAAACATCACTGAGTTATAAATACTTGTAAATAAAGAGGCAATCTATTTCCTGTGCCCATTAACTTGAGATGCTATTTACTGATTCAAAGTTTGTCACATCCTTTGAATTTATGGCCGTGTGAGATATTATCAAGATACGTCTATATCTCTGCTTGCAGGCACGCTGTACGTCCCTTTATGAAAACGGCTCGACGCGCGTTCAATATTCATAAAGGATACGCACAGGAGAAAAGAAAGGGAGCCTTTGAAAAAAAGGGAGCGTACTAAAGGATACACGTGTACAGACAGCTCCTTTCAAAGTTTGATAGAAAAGGGACTTTGTAGACCGGGGTGGCATAGTGTGTGTGTTTGTGTGGATATTTGACACAAACACACGCAAACAAACCCATTAACATGTGTTTGTCTGACCGACATCCACTTAAAGGCGGGAAGGGGAGGGGTGTCCGATGCTTTTGACAGCTCTGCCAACGCCTGGCGTCGGGTGGCGTCGTCGCTTGAAGCGCCGTTAGGTCTGCCTGCCCAAGTGTCAGGCGGTTACTCAACCGAGGGGTCGTAATACTCTGGGTGTTTATGGGTAATTTAAAAGGTACGTCGTTATTTTATGTTATGTTTTACTAGGGAGGAGAATAATGTCTAAAGTTAGATTAGATATGGCGTAGCGAGGAACCTAGAACATATTGAGTTACCACGCTTTCAAACTACACAAAATAAAAAAATAAAAATTATTTATATTTTAGATATTTAACATGCACTTTCTGAACTAATTGATTATATCAGCACACGAGAATTTACATGAGTTAGCGCGAAAGGGCCTACCAATTTTGCCGGGAAAGATATTTTCACATACCTTCCAGCGTTATTTTACTTTCCATAATCGACATGAAACCGACGACGGCTTTACTTCCCCTCCGAAGTAAGTTGTGCTACGGATTTTTACCTCTGAAGAAAAATCCGTCAACCCCGGTAGGGTTTGAACCCATGAACATCAGGTCGCGAGGCGAGTATTTTACCCCAAGACCAGCGAGGTCTACAACAGCTGTTTGATAGAGGTGTGCAAAGCTCACTATAACTTTTTTTTTTTCATATCGAGAGAAAATATTGTAAGCATGAAAAATGTTTACCTCGAAATTATGATGACTTAGATTAATGTGTGTCCAAACCCCAAAAAAACGTGGTTATTAAAGTTGTCCCTGGCATAGATCTGAAACAGTTTGGTGGATTTTCTTCAAACTTGATATCTAGATATTGTAGGGAAACATCTCAGGAATATATATGTTTTTTGTTTTGACTCTAGCTCTTAAATTAAGGTTAATTTACTAAATTTTTTTTTTATTCCAAACTTTTTGAAAATAACTCTTATGATTTTGTTTAAAATTGATATATGGAAAGTATTTTAACTTACAAATAACATTGTATACCAAGGTGGTATGGCCATATGAGGAGAATGGAGAAGAAAAGGTTGTCCAGGAGGATGTTGGATATGGAGGCAGAGAGGAAGACCAAGGGACAGACAGCTGAAGCGAGTAAGGAGGAGTAAAGAGGAGAGAGGAGAGGATGTTGGATATGGAGGCAAAGAGGAAGACCTAGGTACAGACAGCTGAAGGTAGTAAGGAGGAGTGTGGAGGAGAGAGGATAGGATGTTGGATATAGAGGCAGAGAGGAAGACCAAGGGACAGACAGCTGAAGCGAGTAAGGAGGAGTAAAGAGGAGAGGACTGGGCTAAGGTGGAGGAAGAGAGGTGGTGGAGAGTCCTATGTTCCAAACAGACCCAGCCAGGGTTCATAATGATGATGATGATGATGAGTTGTATTTTTGATAGCAACTCGATGAAAGGTAGCTTACTGATGAGTAGTTTTTCTAAAATTCAAAATATTTCGAAAATCGCTCTGGTGATTTTGATATAATGTGTATGTGGGGAATACTTGACATAGTAAAACTGTGTACTTGGTTTTTTTGGGGGAAATTTGTTTAGGGGTAGTTAACTGAATGATTTTTTTTTAAATTGAATATTTTAAGAAATAATTCTAGCAATTGGGTTCAAAATGGGTATCTGGTTAGTTATTAACATTATACATAATATATATATATAATATATATATATATATATTTTTCATTAGAAAATATCATTTAGTAGTAGTTTGCTAGTGACTGATTTAAAAAAATTATATGGTTTAAAATTAATGACTAAAGTTTGTTTTAAATGATAGTAAATATTTTTTTTAAAATAGGTAGTTTACTTATGAAAACATATATAACATTTTAAATTCTAAAATTTCCGTTAAGTGAGCTCAAAATGGGTATCAGAATAGTTTTTCATGAAAAATAAGAGTTTATTTTTGTCTCTGCGAATATATAAATCCTCTAAGGGTAGTTTACGGATAACTTTTTTTAGGGTGCAATGAAGTGGACTGTATAGAACTAGCTCAAGATAGGGATAGGGTGTAATGAGGTGGTCTGGATAGAGCTAGCTCAAGATAGGGATAGGGTGTAATGAGGTGGGATGGATAGAACTAGCTCAAGATAGGGATAGGGTGTAATAAGGTGGACTGGATAGAACTAGGTCAAGATAGAGATAGGGTGTAATGAGGTGGACTGGATAGAACTAGGTCAAGATAGAGATAGGGTGTAATGAGGTGGACTGGATAGAACTAGGTCAAGATAGAGATAGGGTGTAATGAGGTGGGATGGATAGAACTAGGTCAAGATAGAGATAGGGTGTAATGAGGTGGGATGGATAGAACTAGGTCAAGATAGAGATAGGGTGTAATGAGGTGGGATGGATAGAACTAGCTCAAGATAGGGATAGGGTGTAATAAGGTGGACTGGATAGAACTAGGTCAAGATAGAGATAGGGTGTAATGAGGTGGAGATGGATAGAACTAGGTCAAGATAGAGATAGGGTGTAATGAGGTGGGATGGATAGAACTAGGTCAAGATAGGGATAGGATGTAATAAGGTGGACTGGATAGAACTGGCTCAAGATAGGGATAGGGTGTAGTGAAGGGGATGGATATAACTAGCTCAAGATAAGGATAGGGCGTAATGAGGGGGACTGGGTAGAACTAGCTCAAGATAGGAATAGGGCGTAATGAGGGGGACTGGGTAGAACTAGCTCAAGATAGAGATAGGGTGTAATGAGATGGGATGGATAGAACTACCCTACGCTATAGGTAGATCACTTACTTTTGTAATGTGGAAACGAATCTCGAGTTCTTAGTACCATAAAGAGGGTAACATAAAGACAAAAAAACTAAGGTTAAAAAAAACAGATGGCTATATTCTTTTATGCTGAACTTATATATGTTTACTTTATTTCATCAAACGCAGTTGTTAAAATATTGTGTAGTCAAATTGAGTGTATGTTAAAATATATCGTATTTATTTATATAGTATTTTATAATCTGTTAATATTATATCGAGGGTTTCTTCCTTCGTAATGTTTCAAAGATTCAAAGTTTATCGTTTGTGTCAAAGTCAAAGCGAAAGGGATTTGCGAACTTAATTCAAAGATACACACGGAAGAGTTAAAGAATTGCACCCCAGGAAATGGGTAGCGTGATCATTATTGACCTTCGCCACAGGTTTTTTATACTGCCTTGGTCGATAAAATTCTAATTCTAAACATATTTCATCACGGTGACTTGCATGAAACATGCAGGTGCTGCTTGGGTTTGAATGGCTGGGAGTTAATTCTACTGAGATATTATTAATAAATCAATCAAGATTAATGGTTATGACGTAATAATAGATTTGTCTTGTAGATCTACAAGGACAGTGTATGGAATCATCGTTTCCTTGTACCTGGCCCCGTGGTGTAAGGGTCATTGAGCCTAGGGAGTTCCTGTTTCGATTCCCGGCTGGTACCTTGGGTATATTTCCCGAAACAGGAACTACCCCAACGGCCACCGGGGTTTTGGTTGATTAGAATTAAGTTAGGTTTAAATGTTACCACTGGTTCCACTCCCTCATACTCACTATCACCATCACCTCATCTCATGGGGACATGGTAAGAGCCTCCACGGAAAGGATGTACGATTAGTACATTAAGGCGTCCCCTGGACAACAGTACATTAGTACTGGATAGTCTTTACACTACTGGGCTACGAATGATGTCGCACACCACTTATAAAACTAAATTATATCTAGAACAGACACAACAACCAGAACCCTTAACCGTTAATTCATCACTGTGTAAGGGTAAATCCACAAATTTCAAAATGATACATTTTTCGGCACTGCTTGGGGAATTGAGCTCGGGACCTTTAGATTAGTAGGCAGACAAGCTACCAACTGAGCTAAGGTTTCGGATTTATTTACCATGATAAACAAATTTGATTAACATTTGAAAGGTACGGGGTAAAAAGGGGGAGAGTCCAATTTTAACTCAAACGGATTTAGTGCTGCCATCTGTTAGACAATCATGATACTTTTCTAATGTATTTTATATTATGGCTAAAAGAGGTTTCTGTCATATTTAGATTAATTAAAAAATGTATTTGCTGGGGTCTTTATGGGGTTAGAGATATCATTTTTGTTACTAACCGATCGGGTTTTACGCTTAAATAATAATTACACCAATGGTTTGATGGATTAGGAAGATTATATTTAGAGTAAATGTACCCACATTTGCCTGTAGAGATAGAGTGGAAAACCACTTTGATAAAACAACCCTCAGTATACCTGACAAAGATTCGAACCTCAGTCTCCACATCATCGGCAGTCTTATCTACTGCAAGAGTAACGCCTTAGACCACGTGTCCACCGCAGCAAATGAGTAAAATTTTTACAATATTATGAAATGCAATGAATAAATTAAATCAAATTGTAAATATTTTAATAATGCCTGAATTTAAAAAAAAAGGAAAACTTAGTTAAAATGCCAAAGGCCAGTATATTGATATAAATGTTATAATCAAAAGAACTGACATGATCTTTTCCATATTAGTTTTAAATGGGCCGTTGTATTTTGTTCGTCGATGTATTTAGGTTCGGTTCATAACTTGTCTTCAAAAACACACAATTTACAATTAAGAGCGTGCATCACATGCCAACAACTCTTTGACACAGTCCGCTAGAAATCGTACGTTTACACAAACACTATTGCACGTGGATTATTTCTGATTAAACATTAATGGAGATAAAGAGTTAATACAAGTTCCTAATACTTAACATTGTTGAAAAAATTAATTATATTAGGATAAAAACTGCATTAAAAAGGCTTTTGTTGACCATTTTAGAATGGCTTCACAGCTAAGCATTGTGCACAAATCTTTATTCTGTATTAACTGGGACATATTGTAGTTATTAACAAGAAACTTTTTCGCTTTGTCCCTCCATCGTCACCGCGGAAAATTTCGAATACTTATTCAAATACGAATGCACTGAACACATTTCAGGCCTATATTGATCTTTTATTTTCTCTTTTACTCTTATAATACCTCGCGCGAGCCGGGAGCTGAGTTAGGCCGGCTACGATGAACGCTTGTAAGTAAGAGCCAAGACGATTTCTAAGCGTTGACTTCACGAAGTTCCTTGTGGCATGACATTGAATGAAATAGCTGTCGAAATATTAATGACTTAGAAAAATTATACCACATTGGGAAATTTTTCATTTAATTTTTATTTTCATGTCAGCGTGCCACCCGAAACGTGTTCACATACCAGTGGGTGGTACGCGTGCCATATATTTTTTCAGCCTTAGTTTAAGGCGGCACTCTCTCGTGTTAGAATAGTCTGCTGATGACGGGGTGATCTGGTTTTGATCCAGATAGGGTGCACTGAGGGTTTTTTCCTAAATGGTTTTACAATCTCCTTCCACGCAAATTAGGTTGCACTTCCTCTCAATTAAACCTTCCTAATACCTAACCCATTAGTGTAATAATTATATAGGCGTAGATCTCGAACGTGTAGTAAGACGCGGTGCTAAAATATATATTTTACTCAAGGGAATAGAATGAGTAGGGAAGATTATGAGGAAAGTCACCAGCATTTGTCTTGATATAATATAGGTAGCTACATTGTAAGAACATCTTCAGTGCATTTAGTCAGATATCAAAAGACGATCTCCCAATAAAGTCAGCACACACCCGTAACAAACTTGAATAAGAAAAAACACACAAAACACTAACCATGTATTTTTTTTTAAGCTTTACCTAGGACTGTGTCGACATTGAACTGACTGGTAAACATGACTTGACGTTTGATTAATGAGGCATATTGTTTACTTGGGTTATTGACATACAGGAAGTTTTGTGAGTACACTCTGTTACAACACACTTTAAGTCTCTTCACTCTAGCTTGATGCACACGTTTGTAGATGCTTTGCAACACAAACTTAAAAACAGCTGGTAGTCAATAAATTTAAACCCACTTCGATCGAGATCTAAGTTTGAATCTTGGTCAGGTGTACTTAGGGTGGTTTTACAAATGTTTTTCCACTCTCTCTCTCCCCACGTAAATGTGGGTACACTTGCTCTAAATATAACCTTATTAATTCCTAACTCTATTAGCGTAATTAGTAAAATATTAGTTCTATTTTTATTATTTTATAATATTAGTATAATTATCTTGTGGCCAAAATTGATAATATTTTACTATTTTATTAGTCTTATTTTATGGATTTTGATAATATATAGTGACAGATACAGATATAAAATAACCTGGCGTATGAATACGTGAAAGTATACCTGGTTGCTTTTGATATATATGTCAGATTAAGCCCTTCTGATGAAAATTGGACAGTATCAGTTTGGCTGTAGGCGCATGTATACTGATTGAGTCTGTTAGTTTTGTAGTTTGATTGGGTCTACCAAACAGATATTGTTACGCAGAATAGATAAAGCTGATTTTTTTTAAGTCTCGCAGAGCGGACCACACTGATGAGGTTGAAACCTTGTGATTGACTTAGAGCTCACCATGTGATCACGTCTCTGCTCTGATCATATTTTTGGTGAAAACTTGAATCCACAGTACGTTTAGCAGGTAGCTAGCTAATTGTCCTTGTGTCTATTTACTGTGTAAAGACGCCACGCGTTCATTTGTTTATCACACATGCCCTTCACATGTTTCTAAAGGGTCTGAATCTACAATGTGGTACACGCCCAAAGAATCTCCATCGTCTCGGTCGTAACGATGTCAACTACAGGTCCAACGGAGCTTAGTTCAACCCCGGGCACAGACAAATAATAAACCCAGACACTCAACCTCCAGGTTAAAATGGTTGCGCTCCTTTTGGCAGCTTGAGTCCTTCACCACTAGGATCGCTGTGGTTAGTCCTCTCATCAAACAGCAGTGACACTAGCGAAGCCCAGTGTTGAAGGACTCAAGCTGGAAAAAGGAGCGCAGCAAAACCCCCGTAAGGTTGAGAGTCTGTTTCTTAATTGTCTGTGATCCCGGGTTGTGTTTACGAAACTAATTACTATTTGTAATAAAGTTCGCTCTACAACTGTATCAGTCTCGTATTGTGTGTTAAAGGGAGGGGAAGTTTTGGGTTCAAATCCCAGAAATATGTATTACGGTATTTATTTCAAATAGTTTAGCAGTCTTCCTCCACGTAAATGAGAGCAGACTTCCTCCAAATGCTATTTACCTTATTACAGTAATAGTGATAAAGAAATGGATCACGAAATAGTAAATATTAGGTTCTTAAATACATTTAATTTTGGAAAAAAAAAGTAAGATATTAAATTTTCGTAACATCTTTTGAAACTAATTAGTAAAAACTTTCTTAAATGCTACAAACTTAAAGGAAACAACACAATGTAGTAATTCTCTAATGGTGGATTACGTTGAGTTTCTTCCCCTGCACTAAATAATATCTAAAATTTTACACAAGTGAAACTACAATTAATCCGCTTCGGTGTTTGAATGGTTTATGGCGTCACTCTCGCAATATACTGGATTTCCAATGACTGGGAGATGAGAGTTTGAATCCCAGTTGGGTGCTCTAATTGAGTATATATTTTTTAATCAATGGTTTCCCACTCTCCCCCCATGACAAAGACAGGTACATTTCCTTTAGATACTACTTTCCTTATTGTAGCTACGTGTGTATCCCCAAAGGGTGGTAAGACGCGATGCATAAAATAAAAAAGTTATATTAAAAAATATATGCAAATAAGTAGCTGAAACCTAAAAAAAAATTGTTTTAAAAGTTTGGTTAAAGGGAGGTAATATTTGTATAGGTTATGTTTCCAATCTTTCAACTTCGCGTGCAGAAGCTTTTAGTACGAGTTTTACTTTCATACTACACATACAAAAAAACCCCAAACGGTACACATAAAAAAAGACAAACCCTTTCCTTAATGTCTAGTACACATGCAAGGCGGGCGTTGCACTACCCCCCCTCTAACCCCTTATCACTCATTAAATAACTTTACAGTTAAAACTTTGATAAATCTCTTTTTTTTAAGTAGATATTATAAGTATAGTCCGGGTCGTAATAAGAAGATACATATCAAAAGGTCAAAAAAACAAAAACAACGTAAGTTGACTTTCATTTATTCACATGCCAAGCCCTTTTTATTAATAAATACATTAGGATTTGGCTAGTTTGACATTGTTTATTACAAAATTTGAAAAGTTTGAACCCACAATGATTCCCTATGAAATTTTTATTTATATCAACTGTAAAAAAAACCTCCATTTGATTCCAATTCTACAGGGTGGCCCACGGAAAAGTATCCCGCCGACGCCTCACTCTGAATTGGAGGGGATCAATCCCCCTCCACCCATATTGTGACATGAAGAATGAGCAAGTGAACTGCTGGTATAAAGCTTTATTGACTTACCCACATGTTACAACAGAAGGTGGAGGGGGATTGACCTCCTCCAATTCAGAGTGAGGCGCCTGCTGGATATAGGAGGCGGGATACTTTTCCGTGGGCCACCCTGTATAAGGAAATACTTGGATAACTCGAAGCTACACGTCGTTGTTGTTTTTTTGTCCAAGTTTGTACTCATTTCAAACTTAAATTAACGATCTTTATTAAACCACTCCGAATGCTGAGGATGTCAAATAAAATTGGAGTTAGCCTATTGACATTTATGTAAATGAGAAAGCGGTGAGCGGGTAGCCTAATATAGGGGATGTGTTGGTTTGGCTTTCATCAATTCTGATTTAACTATTCAATTCTCGTATGCTAATTTTTCCAAGTGTTTATATTTTGTTTTTATAATTTATCTTGATTATTTTATGTATGTGTTTATTGTGTATGTGTGTTTTATTTAGCATATAAATTATAGAATATATGTTATTATATGTAGCATATTATGAGGTTTTTGATTTAATGTCTACCAGTTGCTTAGATACTCATGAAAATGATTAATTCAAATTTTGGATATTTAGAATATATCCCTTGGACTTAGAATAAAAAAAAGTTGTACTGTATAGTTAATTCCAAAAAACCCATCTGGAGAACTTTATGAAAACACTATATACAAGATTTTAGCCCAAACGAGATACGAAGGCCGAGATACAAAGAGACACACAAACATCATCGCTAAAAACACTATTGGGAATTAAATACGCTCACAAGACCATCTTTTCTTCTAAGGCACCATCCAATCAAGAGACCCTGTCTGATAAGGCATACAAATGTATGACATTATCTCAACCCATGTAATATCGGCACCTATGATTGAGCCAACGTGGCTGTATAGTGATAAAAAGACTTAGTGCAATTAACGTCCGCTAGAGCTCAATGTAGATGCAATATTATATTACACTACTATAAAGCTACATGGCTGACTCACTCACTGACATTAATGTTTACCCACTTCCAGATGAGCTAGAAACTTGAACTTTGGCACACTTATAGCTTCTAGCCTGTAACCGACGTAAAAATTCCAAAAAATTAAAAAAAAAATTTTAACCCCTGAAAAAAATTAAAAAAGGCGGAGCAACTTTAAAGTCAGTGCGTATTTTCTTTGGAGGTCTCTTGTGACTAAGCGGTCAGACCTATAAAAAAAACAGATTGCACCAACACACACGGATTTGGCGAGCTCCACAAGTTTGGTCCTATTACATTTTGTCGTACCTCCATTGGTTATACCTTAAATAGAGCTAGATTTTATGATTTTAGGTAAATTTTGCACATTTTCCACATATTTTGAATTTTCTGACAAACTTATGGGACAGATAGAATCATAAAATATGGCAGGCATATTGGCACATCCAATTGCCATAAACGTGCCAAATTTAATGAGTCTAGCTGCCCTATAATTATGGAAAAACTAAAATAATCTGTGAAAAATTCAATACAATATCGGTAACTTTAAGTTGTTACGTTCAAAACAACGCTGGAATTACTTTATTTTACATCCACTTGCAAAGAAAACCCCCTGAGGTTTGGGGGCAGTGAGGTAGTAGAGGAAGCAAGACTGAGATGGTATGTGCACGTAATGAGCATGTTGAAGTACATGAGATAGTAGAGAAAGCAAGACTGAGATGGTATGGACATGTAATGAGCATGTTGGAGAACAAGAGATATTAGAGAAAGCAAGACTGAAATGGTATGGACATGTAATGAGCATGTTGGAGAACATGAGATAATATAGAAAGCAAGACTGAAATGGTATGTGCACGTAATGAGGATGTTGGAGTACATGAGATAGTAGAGGAAGCAAGAGTGAGATGGTATGGACATGTAATGAGGATGTTGGAGTACATGAGATAATAGAGGAAGCAAGAGTGAGATGGTATGGTCATGTAATGAGGATGTTGGACTACATGAGATAATAGAGGAAGCAAGAGTGAGATGGTATGGTCATGTAATGAGGATGTTGGAGTACACAAGATAGTAGAGGAAGCAAGACTGAGGTGGTATGGACATGTAATGAGGATGTTGAAGTACATGAGTTAGTAGAGGAAGCAAGACTGAGATGGTATGGTTATGTAATGAGGATGGAGAACGAGAGAACACCAAGGATAATGATGAAGATGAATTATGTAGGAAAAAACCCGCAAGGGAGTCCAAGAAAGAAATGTGAGGAGCAGATAACAGAAAGTGTGCAAGTGAGAGGATAAGAATGGAAACTATTAAGCTGGGGATATAGGGGACGCGAGAAAAGGTAAGTGTTTTTGAAGTTTTTATAGCAAAACTATTTTTGGCCAAAATAAATAAAATATTGCTTCAATACAAACATTGAGTTTAATTTTCTTCGCATGGTGTTGATATCAACAGTTGTTGATTATCTGTCATGAGTATAGTGGCATTAGATGATAAACATTTTAAAATTCAAGAGAAAAAATTGACTGTTGATATAACCATTTGAATAAAATTAAACTTCATGTTTCGACTGGAACAATATTTGATTTATTTTGACCACATAAATGTTTTACTATAGAACTGCAAAAACACCTTATATCGTGTCCTCTACATTCAGACCTTAAAGGAGGAAGAGTGGTGGCAGGATTGAGGAAGATGGAGGCATTTTACTAAACAGATCCGACCACAGGGTGTAAACAGCTGATGATTACGATGATGATGATAATGAATTGTGATAAAAGCATAGTAGCAACTTCCTTCCTAATCTGATTACTAGAAAAAACCAAACTTCGAAACGGAGACAAACTAGAGTGAATCCAGACTTGGTGTCAGCTTTGTGACCTGAACAAGGAACAATGCCAGTCATTGATTCAGACGTCTAACAAGTAGCAGTTATGTGCTGCTATCTATCGTGAAACATTGTAACGACGCAGCCATGACACACAGAAAAACAGTTGAAGCTCGGAGGACCAAATAAACGTAAACGATAAACTGAATGTGAGATGAAATAACACTTATGAATTATAAAAAATTTAAAACAACAATTTTAATCTATTTATAACTATAGTAATGTTTCTGCAACTGATACTTTTCAAAGATGCATGAAATAAAATAAAGGGAATACAATTATTAAGTTCACTCCGCAAGGGCACTTGTCTATGTTCCGATAAGTGATAACACTCCCCCTCTTCCTCTGACAGGTATAAACACCCACTCCACTATTAGCACCTGGGCACATTGGCTTGCCATTCATGTTGTATCTTTAAACCTACCAAATGAAACATAAAACATATTAACATGGGGAATCCTATCTTGACTTTCCATGACGTCACAGGGAGGCAACGTTATTAATATTAAACCGTTTAGACCGCACGACGACTGCAGGTGCAGAAAACTTGTGTTCGTCTCCTCTCGTACTCAATAAATGGTTTGCCCACTTCGGTGGACGCATTGTATAAGGCACTACTCTCGCAATAGACTAGTTTGCAGATGACGGCGAAATCGTCTTTCAATACAAATCAAATATACCAAGGGTAGTTTTTCCTAAATGGTCTCCAACTCTCTCCCTCCACGCAAATGCCAGTGTACTTCCTCTAAATTCAACCTACCAAGTCCCTAAACTACTAGCGTAAATATTATACTACTATAAAGCCACATGGCTGACTCACTCACTCACTCACTGACATTAATGTTTACCCACTTACAAATGAGCTAGAAACTTTAAATTTGGCAAACTATAGCCTGTAACCGACGGGAACATTCTAAAAAGTTAAAAAGTTTAATTTTTAACCCCCGAAAAAAGTTCAAAATAGAGGAGCAACTTTAAAGTTGGTGCAGACCTTTCTTTGGAGGTCTCTTGTGGCTAAACGGTCAGACCTATCAAAAAACGGATTGCACTAGCAGCCACGGATTTGGCGAGATCCACAAGTTTGGTCCTATTACTTTTTGTCGTATCTCCATCGGTTATACCTTTGATAGAGCTGGATTTTTTGATATTAGGTAAATTTTGCACATTTTCCAAACATTTTTCAATTTCAAAACAACGCTGAAATTATATTAGTTTACATCCACTTGCAAAGTA
>CABFWB010008613.1:0-16993 GCA_902151455.1 Timema bartmani
CCATTGCTCCTAAATTAACGTTGAATAACGTTTAAGAATGTAAATATTTCTCGCATGTACGCTCACAATGCTTGTTAAATGTGAGTGGCCATCTTATTTTATTGCTTGGTGACATCACATTGGCTGCAACTTCAAGGTTACTACCAATTAACAGGCCAAAATTCGAAAACCACCTGAGGTAAAATCGGTTTTTGTTAAAATTGCAAAAATATGTACAACATGCAATGCATAGACTGAAAGGTCTTTATTTACTATTTAATTTGTATTAAGTTGTATGTACCTCAGTCCTTATCTCTTCTTATAGGTCCTGTGTTATTGGCATCCAAAGCTGTTATTTGTTTTAATGACACACGCTCTTATTCTAGCAGACCCCAATTGATAAACATTATTCAAGTTTAAAAAAATGCAACTAACATAATATTTGGACATACCTGTTAGCTGTTCAATAGCTACTGGAGGAACTGTGGCGGAGGTTTTAATAGTCTTTTTTAAGGATCTATATTTCAGCCAGCGATCCATTGAAAGCAAATCTATTATATTTTCTAAATCACTACGTAGGTGCTCCAAAAAACCTGTAATGGGCAGATGTTTCGTCCTCAAGAGGGAAGAGCCATTAAAGTTACTAACGTAATATTATTTTAAAAATCACAAACCAAAGGCACTCATGAAAAAATAACACCGCACTGCAATTTGACTCGTTTCGACTCTCGAATAAACACTGAATGAACTGCAACTGAATGAAGGTGTGAAGAAACACGAGTTTTTAATATACAATAGAAACTTTCCAGAACCTTCTGTAAAAGTGTTAAAGCTAACAATCGGATCTTTAAGCAAGGTGAGGCTCTCATTGAGCCGTTGTTAGCTGGCGCCATTGAGCCTTCTTTCTGGTTTCGCCGCGTGAAGTATGTGTGCTTCGCGGATTTTCTCAATGTTTTGTGTGGTTCCGAGAAGGTGCGGGTGGGTAAACCTGACTGAGGTGACGCATGACAATGCACTTTGGATCCATAATACTTACTATTTACACTGCTTTACGGCACGATGCAGGAGCTAAATTATTTATACACAATACTTACCTAAAAACAGTTCATGACCGCACAAATAAACAATTTTGAGATCTTGTCACATTTATTTTATTTTTATTTACAGTCTCTTCGCGGAGCACTTGGAGATGTTTCGCGGAGCACACTTTGGGAACCGCTGGTTTAAAGCACTGGGATTGTTACGATAAAGACAAAATAAATATCTTACAAATTACCTTTACATTTTAATTGAAACTCCTTGGACTGATCTGATGCCAATAAACTCCTTTGCTTACTAAACTCCCTCACTCTTAACAATCCATGAGCCTGTTAGTTTCCTATTTAATATTGAATGTGTTGCCAAGCAAAACCCAGCCTTGCAGCTCACTGATTGAAACGCACTTTGAATTACGGTTTATTGTCTTGACAAAGATATTGATATAATACATTCAAAACTGTTCTCCTGCCTTGATCTTCTCGACTCCATGCACATTGCAAGCGAGTCACATAACGAGTCCCGGTGACGGACGAGTTCCCTCCCACCTCGTTCGGCGCAGCTCTAACGGCTGGTTTAGTAACAATACTTAAGCGCCGCGCCAGACAACTGTGTGGATATAGATAGGGGTGAGAAGGGATCGTCACGTCACCGCTACAAAACAACTAATTCAAACAAATTAACAATTCGAACAAATCAATATATAACACCCATGGCAAGCCTGATTTCCAGGCTTCTGAATATGTTGATTATAATTATTTGGTTAGGTTGTATGTAGTGTCTGGTTCTATTTTAACTTGATGAAACGTACATAATAAGTGAGTTTTTACGATTGAATTGCTTACGGCCTGGTATCGTGTGTTATCGATCAAGCGGTTCTGACCAAACGGAAGGGCGAAAACTACTTTTGAGTTTTGTTTCGTAAATAAAGACGGTGGTTGGGCTGGGTTTGATATAACAGATGGTAGTTTGATTGATGTAAACTTACATATATTTTAAATTGACAGAATGTGACTATTTAATATGAATATTCTAGTATGAAAACGTTGTACGTTGTAGACAAGTTTTCTGAGTCACTAACGCTTAGGGGTGCAAATATGTATTCCTCTCCACCAGCCTCTGTGGCTCAGCCAGCAAATGTATTTACATTACCTGATAAACTGTAGAGAACGATCTTTGTATACAATAAGTTTTCACACATGGACATATATCTCTTGGTCCAGTGTTTTGACGTACATTTATTATTGGAAAATAACCTTCGATTGAGAATGTGATGACTCAATTTTTCTTACAGTTATCTCTCGTTGATATATATTTAATAATTTCAAAAGTACTGATTTAAATTTTGAAATTATATTAATGGGTAGTAGGTTGATGGGTGGACTAACAAGCGTGAGAGCCACAACAGCGGCTGCTCGGTATAAGGTGTCTAACAATAGACTGGAATGTCGGTGACAGGGAGTCAGGGTTTGAATTCCTTCCTGGTGTAGTAAGCTAGTTTTCCACTCTTACAGAAAATGTGAGTACACTTCATATAAATGATACCTTCTTCATCCTTACGCCGTTTAGTGTTAATATGTGAAAATCCCGGATTGATGTAATGTGGTAAACACATACAAAACAAATGTGTGTGAGAGATGGTTAGAATATTTAAATATAAACATATTCTCATGTATAATTATTACAAATAGTATACAATATAATATTTACAACAAATACTGTTACTTAATTTTTAATCTTACATTTCATGTTATTTTAGGGGAATTCATCCAATTCCATCAACATTTCAAGAACCAACCTTGAAAGTGGCGGTGGAAGATCATTATTTCCTCCTCTTGTTGTTAAGTTTGAGTGGAAATACCGTACACTTTACAAGAAAGAACACATTACCCAAACTGATAATGAAAACAAAAATTATTTGGTTGGAAATAACTATAATAATACAATAATGAGTGATAAATTGTCCATCACTACAAAAAAAATACAGTTAAGCGATGAGCACACCCTCAAATGGAGAAAAATGCGCGCAGTTAAGAAAATTAAAAAAATATCCGAGAGAAAAGTAACAGTGATAATGGGTGAGAACGAACTAAATGGTAAACGTCGATTTGTAGCCGATGGTTTTTCTCAAGAAAGAGAATGCCAAGTGATGCTGGAACTTTCTAAGGTAAGTTTCCATTATTAACTTTAATTTGGCATTTGTAAAGTAAAAATGTTCTTACTAGGTACATCAATGTACTATACTGACGTGCGTGAGTTTCAACCGGAAGCCCATGACTCAAATTCTAATCCTAACAGTTTTTGTTCAATTATCTTTCCAAGAGAATCCTTATGGATTTTTAAATTATTAATTACCCTTCAACTCCCTTCTTTAAATCGTTAACTACAATAACCTTTTTTTTTATGCGTTACCGGGACATGTTGAAACACTTTTTACATTTTAATATATTTTTTTAATAAATACTTTTTATTTTTCACAATTATAAAATATATAATTTTTAAATTGTTTAAAAGTTTATGTTTGATTACATTTATTTAGGTTAGCAATATTTCAAATCAAAGACTGCATAAAATATTGCAAGTAGTCCCTTGAAAGGAGTATGATGCAACAATTATTTTGAATCGTTAAATTCATCAGATATACAGTTGATGCAAATGTTAAAATTGTATTATCTCGCTCACAGCACATCAGTCGACATTTTGAAAACTCAACACTGCACCAATTATTCTTTAATTTAATCATTCACTATATTTAATATCCATCATTTCAGTCTAAAAAATGTGTTTAATCATCTTATGTTCAGCTATCTTAAAAAAGCTATGTTCATCATCACGCGTTTTATTTTATTATTTGTTAAATTTTTATTCTTTTTCGAATTAGCTTTAATTTTTTTTTTTTTTAAGATTTGGTTTGTTTTCTTGTGAAAATATTCTTTATTCATTTAAGGCGGATATTTTTGTAGTTCTTTCTTTACATGAGAATAAAATAAAATTAACTATTTACTTTTTAATTTCAAGACGTATTAATTCCCGTTTGAGGTGTTGGTGACGTAAGGCACTGGGTGAAAGTAGATTTTAAGGGACAATGAATTATATGAAAAAATAGGTCCTATGGTTTTCGTACGAACATTCGTATATGGCAAACGCATTGTTGCTTTATTTTATCACACTTTGATTCCTTTTTTATTAGTCCTCATTTGATATAACTTATGTGCTAGCAATACGGTATTTCTATATTCGTAAATCGTACATTGCTACTAATAATGTTTATTTTATTTGAGATTGACATACACATTTATTTAATGTTCAATATTATTCTCACTCATGCGAGGTAAGTTAGAACACTCGTTGCAATTAGCTTCACATAATTTATTGCCATCTTACCTTTAAAATTGCGTCCGTATTTGTTTTGTACATAAACACTCCAGTGTCAAAAGAACGCCAAAATAATGTTTTCTCTAGTGATAATGTACTTGAATATTTATAAAACCATTAGCCTAACAAAATAAAATATTAAATGACTTTAAAGTATTTGTACAGCCCACATAAAAAACAGAAAATCAACTGTAAATTACAAATAAATACACGCAAGTGGACTATCTTGAATAGTTGAGCCGGATATTGCAGTGCAATAATCTAGTGCAGTGGTGCGCTCTATATCGCAATAGTTATCCAGATAAACACTTCATTCCCAAATGAGCCGTTAAGTAATCCCCTACCATTTAAATGATAAAATAACTCCAAGTAAAAGCTAAGTGTTTATTTGATTGTAGGTAAATCTTGATTGTTTTCTTATATAACAATGCAAAAGTTTCAAAAAACCTAATAGAATTAATAGAAATACAAAACCCGTCATTTTATATGAAATGAAAGAGGGTAATATTATTTTTAAAATAAGTATTTACTCTTGATATAAATTAAATCATATTCTTTTATGAACTCTGCTAAACAAACAAACGCTCTAAAAGGTTACAAACGTAAACTTTGTAGTATGCATTAAATAAGAATGTTGTAGAATCAATAAGTATAGCCCAAATAAGAAAAAAAAGGTGAACATTAAAGATAATTTGTTTTGTTTTTGTCTTTCTTTGAAGTCTGAATACCTTAAAAAAAGTTTAGACTTTTTAATTTTAAAAATAAATAATTAAAATACTGATGCATGTATATTAAAATATCTAATGCATTATGTTTCCCTTAAATCATCGAAGTCTAGAATCGAAATGCTGGTTTTTCTCTATTCATATGTACTATAAATAAGAAATTCAAACTATTTTATTGAAATTAAACCAAAGAAGTTTTTAATTATAAATATCGAAACAAAAGAAAGTGTTGGTATGAACCACATTGAAATGTCTGCACTTCTAATATTAATATCACATTATTGTTTTAAATGTAATTATTATGTGTGCATTATCTTTTAAAATAGTTTAAAATAAAAACTAACCTTTCATATATATATTTAAAAAATTTAAATAATACATATTACAATATGAATACTAATATTAAGTTTCTTTAAGATAGCTGCAGTAGAAGGCGATGGATATAGTGGAAACATATCCCCACATACAAGCTCTGAAAGATTTGAGGGCGTGACACTAGGAAGAGCTGCTTTAGTAAGTACTAGTTAACTAGTTCCATAATAAAATTTGCCAACATTGACTGTATGATCTTTTAATTGACATATTAGGAGGCTGAATTTTAGGGAATAGCACCAGCATTTAGCTAGAGTTTGGATATAAAATCAGATTACATAACAATTGTTATCTCCAGTGCAATACTTCATAACTAAACTATAGCCTTCCTATATAAATTTATGTCGCTAAACTGTTCACCCAATCCTGCCGATTTCTTGATCTACTCTATTCCGTTAAAAAAGTGTGCATTCTAGATGTTAAATCATACGTTCATGAGAACACTAAATGACACATGACTTGTATATTGACATATGGTCATTCAACATCTTGAACATCGTGAAAATTGAGAAACATGTTGACACAAGGGATTTGCCTATCAGAGCACTGAGACACACTGCAGACATTCAGAAATCTTGAGTTATTGAATAGGCCGTTTGTTATTTCAAAATATGATTCCCTCTAGCCTATAGGGTTAAAAACTTTCTTTACACTCTCAGATACATAGTTCTATAAAATTGTATGAACCTTTAGAGTTAGCTCATTTTCAACGACGTTTCCCATGAAATGTCGCAGTTTGGAGATAAAGGTCAATTATTATAAATTTATAGTTATATTATATCGTGTTATCTAACCCCGGAGGGGAGAGGGGGGAAGATGGGGCACTCTTGTTAAAGAGGAAGGGAAAAGAATGGTTGGGGGTAAATGATGTTTGTTTGGGTGATGGTGAATATAATATTGGTGGGGTAGGTATGAGATGTGATGGGGTGGGGAAGTTGATGGGGTTGTTTAGTAGCTGTGGATGAGGGTCCAGGGGTGAGATGGGCTAAGTTACTGGGTACGTGGGTGTTTGAGGGGGGGCTGCGTGTCTTCATCCTCCAAGGAGTCTTGCTTGAGGATCTCCGCAAAGTCTCAGGTTAGTGTTCCCACTGGATGGTGGTGGAGGGGAATTGTCTAGGATCTGAGGGGTGGCTGAAGGCATGGAAGGAGGATCGGGTGTACTGAGGGCATGGGCAGGTTGATGTAATGGGTGGAGGGGGAAGAGGGTTTTGGATGAGGTCCCCTCCTTCATCTCCCCTTGGAATGAGTCATGGCCAAGGGCACTACCTCAGAGATCGGGAGCTGAGGCAGCCAGCCAAGGGCTCTACCTCAGAGGTCAGGAGCTGAGGCAGCAAGCCAAGGGCACTACCTCAGAGGTTGAAAAAAGGCTTTGAACATGTGAAGTATTTCTATTTTGCTTTAAAGAATTATGACTATGAGTCTCCTATCAATCTTACTTCTCCTTCCTTTTCTTTCTAGCCATCTGTTAATTTTATATTTATGTAGGCGACTCTCTTCAAGATCCTAGGGAAGTACACGAATTACATAAAATAAACAGTAAACACATACACTGATTATATCTTAAATTACCTGTTGACACAGAGGAAACAATACATTACATACACTGCACAGAAATTATATAAGGGTGTCCTTGGACGGTCACCAGCGTATGACACGTAGCCATTTATCTTTCTTGAAACAAATCGTCATTTTTAACAGGATCACAGCGTATAAACCGAACGGGTAGTAAGACGCCGTGCTATATATATGAAAAAAATCAAAACAGAAAAAAGCATGGTAATTTGGTTTTTTTTCAAGTGGTTGATACTCTAGAACAGCCATTTTCATGAAAAATATTGAAGTCTGAGGATATTTCCCTTTAAGTAGGAGCTGCCCTTGAGGCCATTCGACAAGCAAGCCTTTCTGAGAATGAGAAAGACCTTGTGAGGTTATAATGTTTTGGTAGTGATTGTAATATAGGGGGACAAGTGGCGGTGGCGAATACGCGACAAAACATACCACGTACAAAACGTACCACGCGACAAAACGTACCACTCAGGTGGAAGGCTACCTGCGAAGAGTATTCTAATGACTCTTGATTATTTACCATGCGACAAAACTTACCACTCAGGTGGAAGCCTACCTGTGAAGGGTCTTTTAATGACGCTTGATTATTTACAATGCGACAAACCGTACCACTACGTACATAGAAAATGCATAAAAAATATTTGCCGAAATTATAATTTTCTTTAGTTTGGCTGATTTCCATCACACTTTAACCAAGCTTTGGACTGGCAAAATGACTATATATTTTTTATAGTCATATTGGCGTGTTTAAAATAAGCTGTGGTTAAGCTCTCGTCAATTTTTTTGTGTGGTTTTGATTTTTTAGTTATGCTAGAGCAAGCATTATTTCAGTCTCTTGATAGTTCTTCTGATTCATTCCATTTTCTGCGTGTAGGCTATTCCCTTCAAACAGGATCTTAGGGATCCATTTTATTCATAACGACGCTTCATTATTCTTTCAAGACGTTTGTCATACTTTATATACTTCTTCTTCTTCTTCTTTGAAACTTCAATGTTCAACTCTGACATCAAAAATTTACAGGTTTTTTTTTCGGCCTCTCCTTTCAAACAAATGACGATGTCTTTCACTCTAGGGTTTGGCCTTCCAAAGAGAGTGTTCAGCAGGTTTTCCAGCCCTCTACGGCATTTGTAGTTCGGTGTCACCTTTGATTACAGTTCTACATTTTTATTGGTATTTCCGGGTTTTCTATCCAATCATCTACGAAGTAATAAAAAAAAAAGATTTAGCATCACAGATTCTGGGGCTTGAGAGTGTATTTCTAGCCATCCATCATGAACTTTTTCTGTTTTTAAGAAGACCAGATGCATATATTCAAACGGATTTCCTCATTTTATCGATACTCGACCGAAAGTCCTAGTTTTTGAACTTTACGCCAAAGGCATTTCTTCAAGTGGAAGAAGCACCCACTGATCTCTGTCGAAGGAAATACTTGGTAAATCGCAGATATGGATGCCAATTTAAAATTCACGCTCACTCTTTTTGTTTTCCACTCCGGAACAGCCTGAAGGATAAGCCAGAACAAGTGAATGTAGGTTTCTTTCTTCTTATTGAGTAACAGAGCAAACAAGACTGGGTGGATATTAGTCTCTTTATCCGTGCTCGAAAAGTCTGCATGAATGCTGTTGTATATATGAGAAAATTGCTTACTACAGCACTTAAAAGTACACTCCATTAAAAAAATGATGAAAGCATTTCAAGCTCTCTTTGTCCTTCTCACGGCAAAAAATAATAATTATGTTTTCCTCTCCATCGTCAGCTAACAGGAAAGAAGAGACGTCAAACATCTTCAGTGTTTATTCATCGAAAACAACTTCTTTGCAGTTGTTAGGCTCTTTTGTATTTCCTTGCGCCTTACATCTCTGCCGCTGTAAAGTTCTTCTCATTGACTCTTGTCTCGGCATTTCAGCTACAAAGTCATACCCTGTAAAAATAACATAATATTGAAATAAGAGCATGAAATCAATGACGCTCTAACTATGACGCTTTAAAATAATGATTGAATGAACATAAATAAAAGTGTCCGTGTGTTTATTTTATCGCTTCTATCCCCAGACAGCATAGAAAGCATGAATAGTTCTTGAAACAATTTAGAAAGTCAAATGTACAAGCTTGTTTCAAGATTAACAAGGTATTTGAGGGGATTCCAAAACTATACAATTTATAACTAAAATAATTGTTTATTGCGTCACGATAGCACTTTTATGCAAATAATGGTGTGCATTTTGAGATATCTGTTTAAAACTATTATTTTAACTCATACTAAAGTTGAGAGCTTTTGGTAATGCAATATTTACGGTAATGCAGATCCTGGACAAAAATAAAATGTATTATAAAACAGGGTGCAAAGTTACCTTTGTCGTGAAGGTTGCCTAGAGTATCGCTGTAAACCTTGGTAATTGACGTATCTTCTTCTCGAACCATTTCTTAGTCTCTTGCATCCGCTCTTTCACCTCTAACTGACCATCGTTCGGTACTCCACAAACGTGATCACTCGAAGGGCCACTAACCACTTTATTCTCTTTTGATTTTATGAAAACTAAACACTTATTATATTGCTGCCTTACACAAATCCACGTGATAGTACCATCCTTCGATTGTCTTTTCTTCCTATAAGCGTGTCCCTCGAAATGCGGGCACAAACCGCCCTTATTAGTAACACTTAACCTTATGTCCATGTTAACACTTCTAAATTATCGCACGACATTTGCACCTTAGATGTCAAGGTGGTAATGACTAATGAGGTAAAACCGGCTGGCCACTGGGGGGATGGAGGGGGAGCGGCGGGCACTGGGGGACGAGTTATTAGAAGACCCTGCCAAACTCCTGAGTGGTGAGTGAATGGGGTAAAACCGGCCGGCCACTGGGGGACGTGTTGTTGTTCAAGTGGTACGTTTTGTCACATGGTAAATATTTCAAGAGTTATTAGAAAACCCTGCCATCCTCCTGAGTAGTGAGTGGTACGTTTTGTCGGTGTAGCAGTTGCAGTAGTTTATGGTGATCCCGCGAACCTTGCACACCATTTTTGTTTTGGTAGGATTGCCACCAACACAAACTCGGTACGCAAAATTCTTGGTGTCACTAGATACAAAGGGCGCTAATATAGCTTCCCGGACCGTAATCTCTAAGTTCGTCAGTGAGGTCACCCAAAAATTCTCCGGTTGGTGTACTCCAATCGCCGGGGCGTTCCATGAATAGAACGCTATCTGTATCATGATACAAAACGCGGTCCCCCAATTTCTCAAAGATGTTGTATAAGTGCAACCTAGCCATAGCAGTCGTGTAGCATGCCCCAGGGACACTCGTGTTAGGGTTAAGGTGCAACGCGTCACGAAATTTTTCGACTGGACATAAGAACTGGTTATTATTATAGTGAAGATTGGTTTTTTTTAGTTCAATAAGAAAATAAAAATCGAAAATCTGTCTCTGTTAGGTTCTGTCCCATGGTCCATGGGGTCGTCCATAAACCACCGTAACGCTTTGAGGGTCGAGGGGGGAGCTCTAATGTATATATGCTGTTATATGGAGGAGGGTGGGGTACATCAAAGTGTTACGTAACACAGGTCTTATATGTAGCTACTCAAACTATAATTTTCAAAAATAATATAATTGTTCATGTTTTCATCTTTGATAAAAATACTTATAGATAACTTCCAAATATCTATGGAGTTGAAAATGAAAGTTTAACACTTACTTTTTGTTTATCAATATTTCGACTGCGCTTCTAGGTGGCATTGTCTTACCGATACTACGAACGCCAAGCACATTCGAAAACACATATGTATACTCACGGCATTTGTTTAGATTTGTCCAATCTATTGACCTCCTCACGTGCTTTTAGTTGGATGGCAGCTGCCAGTCGAAGCATCCTTAATTTATAAGTATAGTTGAGTTTAAGTATAATTTAGATTCCTACTGCACATTCTTCTACATAGGCCGTGAATAATTGCTTGTGTTGTATAAAAACAAAAATAATTTCTTCAAAAAGAGGAGACCTGTTCATTTTTTGAGTATAAAAAGCGATATCCAGAAAATATAGTGGAAGAGTCTCAAAAAGATGTTATAATGAAATGGAAAGAAGCAAAAGTACAGAATGTATCTCAAGGCAAGTTTGAGGGAGTCCTTCAATAGTGTTATTTCTTTGTACCAGCAGCATGTTATGAAAAGTAAGGCTTCAAATTTCATTAATTAGTTTCAAAAGGTAGGTGTATTTAAGCATTTACCTTTTCCCTTTTTATAAATCTAGTGTTTATGTATATAAATACAATATTGTAAACGCGCTACGGTGGCCGCATTGTCTAAATGGCCATTCTCTCACTAGACTAGGCGGCCGATGTTGGGGATATGGGGTTCGAATACCAGCCAGGTCTACTGAGGGTTGCTTTTCCTAAATGGTTTCCCGATCTTCCTTCATGCAAATGCTGGTAGATTTTCTTTAAAATTCAATCTTTTTAGTATACATTTTCTAGGGTGGTATAGTCAAATTGTAGTTATTCTAATTATGTTTTACTATATTTATCTAATGGAGTATAAATTAGGAAGGTAGAATTTTAGAGGTAATCTACCCTCATTAACATGGAGAGAGAGTATAAAACCATTTAGGAAAAGGCACTCTGAGTACACCCGACAGGTATTTGAACCCCGATCTCCGCTTCATTGGCTATCTAGTCTTTTTCGAGAGTGAAGCCAAGATCCAGGATCGATGTTGGAACGAAACATGTCTAGGTATTGATAAGTTAATTAAAGTAAAATTGTAGATTAATCCAATAATAATTTAGAAAAGTTTTATACCTAGGATTGTTTAGATAGTTCTTTATATGATGATAATATGACTATCCAAAAAGTGCACAATATTAAGAAAGATATCTTCCCCCAGCGTCAAGCATAGGATGTGGGCACTTTACATCATAATGTACCGCTAATATAGAAAAGGGCCACCCTAATTAGCATATAGTAGTGCCGCCCCGTCTTGCTCTTACTTAAATTGCAAACCTGACATCCATAACCTAAATATAGCAGAGGTTTTCTCATGAGCATGAGGAATTTGAGCTAGACGTGTTTATGTCTGTACTTGTCTCTCTTATCTGTCTGTATGTGTAGCTATCCATAAATAATAATACTCTCTGAAATAATTTATATTCAGGATTAAAATGGATTTATAGAAGTATTAAATCTGAATCCCTCCTTTAGTATCACAAAACTTCCCTATGAAATAATGACATTCATTCATGGTGAGAAAAGTTACGTAACACGTGTTTGGGGGGTGGGGGGATAGGCTAAATGTCTACATGGTGTTACATGGGGGGAGGGGTGCTAAAAGGGTAATAAAAAAGCGTTACGTGGCTTATGGACGACCCCTATACTGTAAGTGGGCAAAATTTCATCTATCTAAATCAGCCAAGCGCTTAAGGAGGGTATGGAAAGTCACACACACACACAAACACACACAAACACACACACACACACACACACTAGGACATTTTATATTGAGACTAGGCTTCGTAAATAATCTAATCTTTCATCATTTAAAGTTGATGCAGATTTTGCACAATTTTGCCAGTTTGTTTCATTTTATTGCTTTTGATGAGCGTTGCTTTCTAGCGTTTAGCTTAGCCATGTTCAAAAAACACGGAAAATTAATATAATCTTTAGAAAAGTTCTATGTTAGAAAAACTGCAGTAGGCTTACTCATAAAACGTAAGATAATATTTTATAATATTATATTTTCAACACTGCTGCGCTGTTTATATACATTTTAATATTTAATTTTAAGCCAGTAAGACAAGTGAAACGTAGGCCTATACATTCATGAAGTAGATTGTAATATTTAGATAACAATTAAGTTCAAAATCTAGCATAAAAGTGATACAGTAGAATATTTTCTCAAGCTCTAAATGACTATCGGAAGTAAAAAAGAGATGAGATAAATTAATGTTGTAAAAATAGAAGGGATCAATGTCACTCACTCTGCACTCTGCAGCTTGCAGTTTAGGCCTACTTGGGCGAGTAATTAATTTGGTAATCCAACCCTGTGCTGGGTGGTCATTATGTGTTCTGCTACTCAGGGTTGTTTCTAGAATCCGTACAGTCAAAATAAGAAGTTTAATGAAATAGACATTTCATCTATAATTTTGCAATGGTCATTTCGGTCCGATTAATAAAATTAACGAAAAGATTTAGACTAAAAAAACAAATTAATTCTTAATAACGACATTGTGTGATACAAAATGAGATAAAAACAAATAATTGTGGTATAAAAATAACAGAAAGGTTGTAATTTTACCACTTTTATACTGCTTATACATTAAAAATTAAAGTTGTCATTGTGTACACGTACACCGCATTTGTATGTCTGGTTATACTAAATTTAAGCGACATACATTGATTACTTTGCCTTAACAATGGTAGGTGAAAAGCATACAATAGCAATTTTGACCTCCTATAACTAGTGAATTGTAATGATTTAAAATGATTGAATCAGTATTTGTAGGCTATAATTACACACTTGTTAAAATAATGCAATAAAATGTAAAAGGTCAAATTACCTTGAACTGTAACCCACACTTGTTCTTGATTTGGCAACGACGTAGATCATTGGCGCAACCAAGCGGGCTGTTGACGGAAAAGGTGGGTGCAACTGGGGGATTTGCTCCACCCTTATTCCCCAATAGGTCTAACTCAAATTATTTCAATGCATTTTTAATCATATGGAATAGAACTAAAAGGTAGAGCACAGAAATTGTGTCAGATACTTAAGCTACATTTTAAGACTAGAATTACTGCTTGATATTTAAAAGGCGTAGAACTCGGCGGTTTAGGGTAAAGTGCTCGCCTCAGGACCCAATGTTCGTGGGTCAAACCCAGCTGAGGTTCACGAATTTTTCTTGAGAGATAAAAATCCGTAGCACAACTCCCTTAGGAGGGAAAGCAAAGCCGTCGGTCCCATGTCGATTGTGGAATGTAAAAGAACCGTAGAAGGAAATACCTTTCCGGCAAAATTGGTAGCCCTTTTGCACTCACTCATAGAAATTCAGTGTGGATGGCAACGGGGCACCACCACACTTCCTGAACTCTCCTAGTACATGGGACTAGATGGTGCAGGTAGCACTAACCATTCGAAGGGTTGAGTGCATGCCCAGCTCCGGATGGATAGAAAGCACATTGAACCAACCTTTGGGTCTTTTACTAGCACCACATCTTACTAGCACCACATCTTACTAGCACCACATATTTCTACCCGTTTAGGTTATACACCTATGTACTAATAATACTAATGTGTTAGGGATTAGGAAGGTTTAATTTAGAGGAAGTGTACCCTCATTTGTGTGGAGGGATAGTGGAAAACCATTTAGGAAAAACACCCAACCGGGATCAAACCTCGATCCCTCCGTCTTCATCAGTTTAGTCTATTGAAAAAGTAGCGCCTTAGACCATGCGGTCACCAAAGGAGGTATTTAGGTTTTTGACTTAAGAAGAAGATGCAAAAGGTTTACAGCAATGCACATTATAAGAACTCCTAAGATTCCTAGTTGAAAAAAAGCATAAAAATAATAGAATCGATACATTTTATACAAGGTCATAGTCATATAAATTGTAATTATTTACTATTTAAAGATTAACAGAATACAGTTACAAGAAAAGATATTTAAGTAGTAGCCACCCTACCGCTCTTATAGAGACTTCAGAATCCCCCTTACCACACCCAATTTTGCATAAAGTTGAGAGTAAGTAACTTCAACCTGACTTGGATTCTAAATGACAAAATTAACATAGCTGGTTAGTTCACGTATTTGGGCATAGCACCTTAAAGGTCTCGATTACAGTAGGTATGAAGCCGATGATGAATTAAAATGTATTTTAAACATTAATAATTAATATCTACTAATAGAATTAAAAAATCTTAAAAACTTAAATTTTTGTGTAATTTATAAAATCCTATACACATTTGAAAACTGTAATTAGCTAGTGTTTAAGCAGACAATATAATCAAAATTGCCATAGAGTTAGAAATAAAATTGATTTTTTAAATATGCCATAAATTTTCTTCGGTCTTTATTCATGAACTAAATAAATTAATAGAAGAGTTTAAATTTAGCACGTTTGAAGGATTTTTAATATAACCATCAAATAAAACTAAAAAAAAGTAATTTAAAGAATACACATTATTAAAATATGTTCTCTAAGCTACCATAAAATTAACTCTAAATAGCTTCTAGAGGTATTTAATATTCATAAATGTTCTTGGATTCAGCTGGTTAACGGGTGGTACTCCTAAACCCTTCTCTCCCCCAAAACTTCACCCTGTCTACGTCCTTGATTCTATGCCCCTCCTCAAGTAAATTTATGGATGCGTCACTGACGTGGACCCTATTTAACCCAAGTGAGGTTCATCTTATTCCATCTTATGCTTCTTTCCTTAACTACTTCTAAATTTCTGAAATTCCCATCATTCCTGAACTGTTCGGTAAGTTATGTGGCTATGACTACAATAAATAGGTCCCTAATTTAACGTAATGCCTAGGGTACAGTTACATACTATTAATGAATTTGTCACCACAGTTACAGTAATATTATGTCTCATTTAAATAGTGTTCACATTATTATTTTAATTATACACTATGAATGTAAAGACAACAATCCAGGACAAAAAAAAATCTTAATTTTATATTTTCACCGTTAATTTTACTTTAATTACTTACATTCCATAAAAATTTTAATATTAGCACTATAAGGTAGTGGTGAAATATATTAAAATGCTTGGATGGTCTTAAGCAGACGTGTAAAACTCATTTGATCATAAGGGCCACATTAAACGTAAAGAATAATGAGGGGGCCATATTTCAAAACATAATTTTGCTGTAATTCTCTTAAATAAAAATAATTCCTTCTTAGTATCTCATTATTACAAAAAGAAAAGAAATTAACCAAATAAAACAATAAGATTAACATTATATCTACTACCAAACAGTTGAAACCTTTTATTTGTACGAAGGGTGCTGTGTAACAGTAGCGTGGGGGGCCTTTTGTCCTAATTTGACCTTTGACCTTTGGCCCGCCCGATTTGGCCCATTTGATTTTTGTCCCACTTTTTGCCCCATTTTATTTTTTGCTCCATTTTTTGTCCCATTTGATTTTATGTGCTCCCCATTAATTTTTAATGTGTGCCCCATTTGATGTTTTGCCCCATGTGTCTCAGGGAGGAGGGTTTTGAGTGGGAGTTCTTTATTTATTTATGTATTGGTGTGGGAGTTTTTTATTTATTGGTGGGGAAATGTGCAGTCTCGGGTGTCAGGCACTGCTCCCGCGACGTCCCATAAAATGTTGACATCGCTAGTGAAGGCGGGAGATTGCAGGAGCATCTTCTCGCACCGGCCGTTTAGCGTAGAGTGTGAATAATGCTTCCCTGCCGCAAGACTGTTGAGCCTCCATTCACTTTGCCCCCTTCCTCACCTACCCCTCCTCGTGAGCTCAGTGTGTCAAATACCCCCGGGGGCGGAAATCTGTGGTAGCCGACTTGTGTTTTGGAGCCTCCAGTGTGACTAAACTTGTTTATTTTAGTCATAAATGTAGAAAGCGGACAGTAATGACCCTATTGAAGATTCATTAACCCACCCCACCCCTTGACATAATAGTGTCACGGGAAAGTCCTTTGACACATCGGGCCTTAGCCCTCCATGAACGACCTCTGAAGGCCTCGGCTCAGATGTGGTTTATAACGCTTATTCAGGGGCCGATTTTTCGCAAACAATCCCTATTTAAACATCTTGTTGTGTTTCTACGTTCACCATGTACGGCTGTAGATAATCTGCCTGCTAACATGGATTCGAACCTTAATATCGCTCATTTGCGAGAAGAATGACATAACTCAAAAAACCTGATTTTTCAGGAAAGGGGTTTCAAAGTTTTATATTAATAAAAGTGCTCACTACTCTTTTAAATATTC
>CABFWB010008615.1:6879-16992 GCA_902151455.1 Timema bartmani
AAAAAAAAAAAAAAAAAAAAATTTCAAGCACTATAGTAGAAAAGCATGGTCCTTAATAAAAAGGATAGAAGCTACTCCATCTGCACTTAAAAATAATCCATTGATGACACCAAATCAAGTTGATGACTAAATTTTCTCTTTTTGGAGAGAGAGAGACTTTTCTTAAAATTCCTCAAAGTGATTCCCTGTAAAATGATAGCCCAGCTCTTAAATAACATGTTGTGCAACAGATATTTCCAAGTCATTCTAGGTGTGAAAAATAGCAACCGAAGAACACTAAAAAACGATCAGCCTCAAGGCTCTGTACTTACACAGATTCTATTCAACCTGTACACCGCATATACCCCAGAAACTATCAGCAGGAAGTCTGTTTAAGTAGATAATCTGGTTAGAGAGAGGTAAGACTAGGAGAAACAGAGAGAATATTGATAGAAGACCTGTCAACCTTATAGGAATACTACAAGCCGTGGCAACTCACTCCTATCCCAAGTAAAACGGAATGCTCATGTTTCCATCTGAATAATAAACTTGCCAACTATCGACCATGTATCTATTTCAATGGCTGTCTTGTTAGAGACAACCCCACCCCATTTGGGTGTCACTCTTGATAAATCTCTGACTTACTGAACACACTTGGAAAATACCACAGCCAAAGTTTGCAACATGAATAACATCCTCCAAAAGCTATGTGGGAATACATGGGGGTCACTAACTACAGCTCTCTGTTGTTCCGCTTAGGGAATAGTCTACAGCATAGAAGAATATTGTGACCCGGTGTGGCTGAACAGCAGTCACATCTATTAACCGGACACCCAGCTTAATACAACAATGTGCATCATCACAGGTTGCTTGAAGACCACACCTACCTTCTGGCTTTAAGTCACATTTTGCCACCTGAGCTTTGAAGGCAAAAGGCTTTAATCCGTGAATAAGAAGATCTTGGCTAATCACAACCGTCCTTAAAAACACGTGTTTTCAAATATCTTTAAAACCTCACATTTTATGGATGTGGTAGTTACATTGTGTTTGTTGTGATTGCTGACATTTTAAATATACTATTTTACTTTTAACGTAAACAAATATATACTATTTTAATATTCTTAAATTATGAATATATTCAAACTCAAATATCTCAAGAGATTTTTGAAATACTTGACTCAAATGAAAAAACCCAAGCTCGCAGACCCCTATATATATATATATTTATTTACTAAGTGGAACGGAACAGTTAGGTCTGAGAAACGTCTCATGTTATTACTGTATATATAATAAATACCTTTGGGTGTTTCTGAGGCTTGTTCATTCCTCCTGCATGGTCTTGTTTTGGTCTGAAACACACAATGATACTTCGAGAATCTAGTAATATATTGTATGTTTTTTGATATGCTTCAATTGATTCATCTACAATTTTGTAGCATATAGACCATGGAGCTATTATATATATTAAGAGGATATCCCTATGCTGTAGCGTTGCAAGAAAGTGAAGCCAGCCACTTCCCCCTCATGGAGAGAAGGATTAAGTCACTGTATGGAATAGTATGGCAACCGGCTGCCGGTTTAACACGGGAAGCATAGAGAAAAAAAGGGACGCGCGCTCACTTGAATTAGAATGCAATCCGATTGAAAGCGTTTAGATGCTTTATGTAAGTAGGGTGTGAATGTTGAATAAATTTGCGTTATTTTTATGTAAAAAAATTAAAGATTACTTTGTATTTCGGGCAATAACAAGCGTCTGAAAATGCAAATTAGCCAAAAATCTAGATTGTTGCAAATATTAATAAATTAGCTTTAAATTACAGTATATTAGAGGTAAAATTTATATATAATAATTTTTTTAGTATTGTAGTCGTTTTTATTAACTCATTTTAGCTTTGTTGTAATTTATGTAACTTTAGTAAATTGTGAGAATAGTAACTGTTATGCACAGAAAAGTTCTGTTTGGGAGTGGGAAAATTGTAGAACACTTAGTATTTTCTTTCTCGGTTTATTAAGTACCCTCAAAATGGATACTGTATGTATAAAAAAATATGCAAGTAAATTTATTTTAGGCCATCACAATTCTGCAAATATGTAAGAAAATAAAAATGCAAGTATTTTAATTTGTTGAAAATTTCTAAAAAGAAAGTATGAGAACTCAAGTTAAATTTAATTAACCTCTTTTCAATTAGGATTCGCACATTTTATAATATATTTGTTATAGTTTTTATTTCTTAATTTATTTGTAAAATTCAATTAAATAGCTTTGTCGATATAACATGTAGCAATAAAATATAGGTACCTGTAGAATGCTACGTTGTAATTATTCTTTTCCCACCTGTTATGACAGACAAATACACTGCAAGATAAAACCATCTTTCCATGTCAAAAATAATCACAATTGTTTGCTAGGAAATGCAGCAGCCACGTGCCGCCCGGGATGATTCATACCCCCTCACCCCAACATTCACCGAGTCAAGGTCGGTTTCAGTTGCACATCAAGATAGCCCCTCCATACATATAATAGCTCCATGGTATGTACTCATACCTGCTTCAAACAAAACACATGAGTAAATGATCTTGCTAGTTTCATGCTGAGCTAGACTGCCGAGGACGGGGAGATCGAGGTTCGAATCTTGGTCGGGTGTACTGGGGGGTTTCCTAAATGGTTTTACACTCTCCCTCCACGCAAATGTGGGTTCTCTTCCTCTAAATCCAACCTCCCAATTCCTAGTCCAATAGCGTAATTAGTACTTACACATATAACCCGAACAGGTAGTAAGATGTGGTGCTAATTAATAATAATAATAATAATAATAATAATAATAATAATAATAATAATAATAATAAATGTTCTGGTTTAAGGTTAAATTCTAGCTCCTGTTCATTTACTAAACAGAACTAAGAAATATTAGCTATTTTAAAACATTCTGAAAAATATTTAATAAATTTATATTCTATTAATATGATTAAATAATAGGTGTGTGCGGAATCCCGAACGCTCAAGAAAATGTCAGATATCTATCCATTCTCGAAAAACGGGCGGGATTGTCAAGCTTAGGCAGGAAACAAAGGGAGTTTATGGTGTGAAAAGGTGTTTTTTTTATATTCTGCCAATAGTTATATATAAAATACCATTTTCAAAAGAAATTTACTAAATAAAATAATTTCCATTGAAAATGTAATAAAAATAACTATTATAGTTGTATTATTCAGTATTCGTTCTTTTGCTATTCGATTCAAGATTATTCAACCCAATAGCATCAATTCACACATAACTATCTATATTATTTTGTGAGTTTATAGTAAACTATTTAAATAAAGTTTAATCATTTTATAGCCCTCACAAGTCTTACCACATTAGTTTAAAAATCAATATATATTTTGAATCTAAAACTATGCTAAAGCGTCATTTTTATCATTTCTTGTTCCTGTCCCAATCCTGATATTTTGACTAATTTCTTGTCCTATGGTAAAAATGTCATTCCTGTCCATCCCTATTAAATTATTAAAGTAATATTGACTTTTTATTTAATATAACCTTAATTATAAAGAAGAAAAAAATGACATGGATGTTGATATTTTATAAACTCCAAAAAATTATACTACGGCAGGAAAATTTTTATTCAATGTTAATTTTTTTATGTTGGCATCGTCAACCCCGGTGGTCATGAGGTAAAGTTTTTACATCAGGACTCAATGTTCGTAGGTTCAAACCCAGCCAGAGTCAATAGATTTTCCTTGAGTCATAAAAATTAATAACACAACTTCCTTTCGTAGGGGGAAGTAAAGCATTCAGTTTCATGTCGATTGTGGCATGTAAAAGAACTCTGGAAAGTATGTGAAAATAGCTTTCTTGGCAAAATTGGTAAGCCCTTTCACTCTCGGCCATAGACATTCTCATGTGCTGATATAATTAGTTTGTTCAGAAATTGCACACTATATTTTAAATAAATAAATATATAAAATATGCTGGCATCACACACAAATATTAGTTCATGTTACAAGTTCACATCCCGGTTCTAAGATAACAAAATATTGTTGGAGGACCCAAAAAAGAACAACTAATTTACGACAACTTGGTGTTAGATGTCTTGTTGTACCAATATATAATCTAATACTTACTATCCAACTTTAGTGAACAACTGCTGCATGACATAGCAAAGGAGTCTTCATTTAGGACAAGAAAGGGTTGTCTAGTACAATCAAATGTAAAGTATATGACCTTGTTAACTTCATTAAAGCTTGAAATTAGAAGAAGTGTACCCCCATTTATGTGGAGGAGGAAGAGTGGGAAACTATTTAGGAAAAACCACTCTCAGCACACCTGACAATGTTTCAAACCCCAACCTCCCTTTCATCGGCAGTTCAGAAAATTGTGAGAGTGACGACTTAAAGTCTGTTCAGCGCAGAAATTGTTTTCTGAAAGGCCTTTTTTCCTGCCAGAAAGCTATTATATAATAGGATTTTGGTAGGAAAAAATACCTTTCAGAGAGTAATTCCTTCCGTGAATTGAGTATAGACCATTCAACCACCAGATGGCTCTTGACATCTAGTACTAGCACCCACCTAGCTCTGCTGACCCTTGTACCCTTCCTTTTAACACCCAGTTAAGAATATAAATATTTTCTCTACATGCAAATGCTGGCGCAATTTTAATTATATTATCCCCCTTAGTTTAAGCCATTGACCTTGATCATTGTCAACTTCTTTCCTTGGAATGAGAAATTTAAGTCGCTAATGAAAGTCCTACTCTACCAACACAATGTAATAATAGAAATTGAAAGCCAATGGTAAGTACAACAAAGTGCTGCTCATCCAAACTTATTGGAACCAGGCATTGTTAAGATGTTATTTGTTTGGATTGGCCAACACTATATTATACCTGTTCTACCTGTTCTGAAACTCAATATATTATTTATTGTTCTTGAGCATCAGTGCCTTATATAAAATTGTGAATAATATCAAAACAAAAAAAAAACATCATTGGCATATTCTGATAAATTTAACAGTATTCGCAAGAAAAGTTTGGTGGTCCCTCCCACGAAAAATATGAAGTCTTGGGCTCCCCTAAAGCTATTTTGAGGTTATTTTTCATTTCCACCCCCATGCAAGATTCTCTACCTCTGATAGTATTTTAAATGCTACAGTTGTACCTACTTGTAAGGTACGTCAGGAGCCGGATCCTCTTTCTCCGTCAGATCTTTTTCCTCCATAAGATCTATTTCCTCCATAAGCTCTATTTCATCCTTCGCTACTTCCCTTTCCACAACTAGTCTCCCCATACCAAACTTTATTTGCTCTAACTCTTTAATTGTTGATTCAAAATCCACATATTCAGAAAGTTCCACATAGCAGCTCCTGAAACAAAGAGTAGCTTTTATTGTATTTTAGATAGTAAAACAAAAAGTTGAAGTTTCATTTTTTTTTAAAATAACTTTCTATCTACTTCATTGATCACACAGTCTAAAGCGTCACTTTAACAATTAATTGATCTACCAATGACAAAGATATTTGGGTTTGAATCCCTGTGAGGTGTGAAGGTGGGTTTTCCTAAATGATTTCCCACCCTTCCTCCATGCAAATGTGAGTACACTACTGTAGAAATTTAACCTTATATATTTCTACTCCAGTAGCATAAATGTATGCATATAATTATAGATGGGATGCTCAAAACCTCAATTTCTCGAATCTTACATCTTTTGAGAGATTTGATATTCATATGAATCCAAAAAGTATCTTGAGTTATTATGAAGACCTTGAATGCAAATGACAATTCTAAGCAGTTGATAAAATAAATTATAGACTTGTGTAGTTGGGCGAATTACAAAATCACAAAAAGGATATAATAATATAATTAATTTACATATAAAGTGTTTTCTTTGTTGTTTATGGCGTAATAGAAATGGCAAACTAATTATTATTTGTCAGCAGCACCAAGACTTAAATCATTTCTTTTTAATTGAGGATTCAAATTTGCATTCGAGATTCAAAAGAAAATTTAAGATCCAGATTTAAGAAATATAGGATTGGACCCATCTATCTATATATATAGCTCATACAGGTATCTGGATGTGGTGGAATAAAAATTAGGTTTATAATAAGAATCAATTGTTATCTTCCTAAGATTCTTTATATCATTAAATTGGCAACACTGCTTTCAACTTATTGATTGAGATGCCATGGTTCATCAAAATACTGTGTTTTATTAGTAGTAGAATTCAATTTTAGGTAAAATCGACAACTGTGTCAATTTAGCATGAAAAAACATGGATATATATGATGCAATATAACCATAGTATAGGGATTATCAAGGTCGTAGCCAGCCAATAATTTCAGGGGGGGTTTGGTGGGCCCATCCCCCAATTGACGGAGGCTAGAAACATTTCTAAATAAAAAACTGTTATAGAAGCTATCTGAAGTGTTTTTTTATGGTAACACAGCCCCCTAATTTGTACTTGTACCTTAATTTTGATATTATTTGAACCATAAATAAAGCCATATATATTTTGTTCATAAAATTTCNCCCCCGAAAACCCCCCCCTGACTACGGCCTTGGGGATTATAATTTGAATTAATGAAAAAGTTTGGTAATACAATTACAAGTTAATATCATATGAAGACATATATAATACAATGATTTAAGCTTTAACAAACAATTTAAAAGTTTTAAACATTTTAAAAATTATTAAAAATTGTAAACTTTTGAGTCAAATTACTTTCAGACAGTGATATGACAAGATAATTCAAACATGTATATATATTAATTGTCTTGTGTTGAAATGGGAAAAAAACAAAATATTTATAAATAAAGATTTTTATAAAGAAATTGAAAAAGTTAATGTAAAATTGATTTCATTCCTTAACTGTATCATCAGGACAGAGTTAAAAGATGTGGGTTGAGTGTTCCAAGTTGTTGGAGAGAGGAAACTCCAATATAATTCGTTCCTTATTAACTATTAAAATGTTTTTCAAAAACTGATGTGTTTGTCAAAGTGCTACTGAGTTTACCTATATAAAAATATGTATACATTTTTCAAATTCTACTTAATTTAAGGACAAACTATTTGAATGAAAAGTACTAACCTTGCTTGAACGGGTACCGGGAAGTCGACTTTTGCTATCCCTGGGTGGAATGATTTAACAATTTCCTTAGTGATTTCCTTATCGGGGAAATGTATGAGGAGCCGTTGGCCCCTGGGATCTTTAATTGGAGGAAATTCCTCCTTCATTGCTAACTTGGTATTGTCTTCATACCAAGGGCGGGCTATCAGCCGCCGTCGCTTACTTGCAGTAAACATTTGTTCCTGTGAGATGGACAATATGTTTCTCAAACACTGCTATAAATATAACTTGTGATAGGACTACTACTAAAATGCATTGAGAATGTTTTTGATTCAAAATAAATAATAAAAACTAAGAATCAAGTTTGAGTATGTGTACAAAAACAGACAAGCTTAGTTTCATTATTTCATCATATTTATTTGGTCTTGGTGATAATGTCCTCTTTGATCATATATTATTATTATTATTATTATTATTATTATTATTATTATTAGTCTTACTACCCGTTTGGGTTATACGCACTTACGCTAATGTGTAATGGTGGGGTGATTGTGAGATGAAATGGAGGACCTACAGTTTAATATGGAATCCGAACCACGGTAGAGGCCTGGCATTCCTCACATTCATAAGTTGTGATTAATACACGTCTTGTCAGAGGTGAAGGAAGGGTTCAGCAATCAGATTAATCTGTGCTGGGACCGAGGTTTGAACCCCGGACCTTCAGCACAGAAGTCTGACACCTTACCCCTAGACCACCAGGTCACCTTTCGATCATATAAAACATTAGACATACATCCATAACCCTGAATTCTTACTGGTATCAAAAAAATCAAGAATTGATCTTAAAATCATGATTTTAGGAAACTTGATTCTTAGCTCTCAAATCTCTATAAATTAAAGTTTTGGCATTCAAACGAAACGGCAGTGTTCAAAATTCGGTGATTATTTATCATTGTAACATTTATTTGTTCTTTAGCTGTTGCACTTTAGTACTGGTAAATTGTTCTCAACATGACCTTTGTGTTCAAGTGATTTTGTGCAAATAAAACCTAACTATTTTGTTTAGTGATCCTTTTACTAACCACCCTTTTTTAATTTTTTATGCACCCTCATTTAAATTTAGTATTAGGGGCAGATTGTTAAGGGGGCTCTGGGGCATCACCCACTATGCAAAATTAAAGCAAAAGAAGAAACAAAACATATTTTGAAATTCATACCAATTTTCTCGTATTCCCTCATATTTTTTTATTACATAATGAAAAACACAAATAAAAAAATTGTTACATTATTTCCTCATTTTATAGAGGAAATTAGTAAAAACATAATTGTATCAATGCGTGACAAAAAGTGCACCTATATTATCACGTGCTCTGTGGCTGGCTGTCCCAACGCCCCAGGTGAGTTCAAGTGAGACCCTGTCATTCATTTATTTGTATAGTATAAAATGTGACACTACCTGTTTTCGATAAAGTTTTTGATTACTCGGATGAGAATTAAAGCTTCTGATATTAAAAAAACTGAATTTTTGTTCATTATCATTATAATAAAAGTTTGAAATTAAAAACAATGCAAGGCCAGAGCCTGATTTGAACTTCAGTCGGATACAAAAAAAATTGAAAAGAAAGAGCAGAATTTACATGCCATTTCAATAAGAAACTATTTGATAAAATACCATGGATATAGGGGTGTGAAGAAGGTAACCATTTTATTTTATTGTATGTGTTTGTTATTTGGTTAAGAAACACCATGAGTGAAGACATTAAATGCTTTGGCCATGTTGTCTATACAACAATCAAGGATTCGTGAGATACCAGATTTTAATGAACCAGACTTTAACGAAATAATAATAGAAAAATTAATTTCATACAAAAACTGAAGATTAGATTTTTCTTTCAAACAATAAACTTACTGATACACTAATTCTTAAAGTATATTGTATGTATAGTGTTCAAGATAGTATTAAGAACGTATTTATGTATATTTTTTGTTTACTGGTGTGTGTCTGTGTATGTATTTCCCGATGGACAGTTTTCAACTTTGAACCATGTGAGTTGTTATACTTTTATAACGTTATAGCTTTTATTTACTTTATGCATTTCATACTTTAAGTGTAGTTTGTATGTTAAAAACAAGATGGTATAAGGTAATCTGTTGTCTATATTATTTGACAACATTTAAGAGAGCACCTTCCTTTAAGGTTTACTCACTAGCCGCCACTGTTTGGTAAATAAATAAATATTATATGCTAAATGAGATAGGGTGTGTGGAAACATGGAATGAAATTACTAATGTTCAGGAATAAGAATCGAAAAACCAAGGTTAAAATTAGGCATTGGAATAAAGAAACACAAAAATTGTGACATATTTCCATTCGCCGATGATAAAGATAATATCATCACTGATAATAATGATAATATCATCAATCATAATACTATCTAATCAAGTGAAAGTGTAGGCACATACCAAATTACACGCTGTGGCTAGGTCCTTGTAGGTCTGCATCCCCTTGATGGTGGTGTTGATTTTGCTGATGTTGATAATGTTGCTGTGGATGATAGGGTGAGTTTTGCTGCATCTGTTGCTGTGGGTGATAGCGTGAGTTTTGCTGCATCTGTTGCTTTGGGCGATAGGGTGAGTTTTGCTGCATCTGTTGCTTTGGGCGATAGGGTGAGATTTGCTGCATCTGTTGCTTTGGGTGATAGGGTGAGTTTTGATGCATCTGTTGTTGTGGGTGATAGGGTGAATTTTGCTGCATCTGTTGCTTTGGGTGATAGCGTGAATTTTGCTGCATTTGTTGCTTTGGGCGATAGGGCGAGTTTTGCTGCATCTGTTGCTTTGGGCGATATGGTGAGTTTTGCTGCATCTGTTGCTTTGGGTGATAGGGTGAGTTTTGCTGCATCTGTTGCTGTGGGTGATAGGGTGAGTTTTGCTGCATCTGTTGCTGTGGGTGATAGGGTGAGTTTTGTTGCATCTGTTGTTGTGGGTGATAGGGTGAGTTTTGCTGCATCTGTTGCTGGGGATACAGTTGGGGTGGTTGGCTCCAAGGAAGATCTTGGTGTACAAATTGCTAAT